>CM023452.1:163749186-163948885 GCA_013339765.2 Haemaphysalis longicornis
CCACACCAGGGAACACCAACAGGCTTCGCAAGCAAACACACCCACGCACGCCGGGCAAACACATGCCACGCTGCAGCTACGCGACAGACTCGCGAATGACACCGCACTACAACACGCTGGCTACACTCACTCGCAGCGACGCACCTGCTATCGACACCTTCGCGCGTCGCCGACGCGACACCACCAAGCGCACACGACACTGCAGAACACATCGAAAAGACCAAGCACATCCAACACACACCGAGCAACACAAAGCCGCTGTACGCGCCTCACATCTATCGCTGTCAACAAAGGAATATAACACCGGCAGACACAAGTGCAGCACAGAACATTCGCAGAAAACGCCGTGCTACGGTCACACGACAAACGGCGACCGCACGGCGACAACCAACGGCGCAGCAGAACAAAGACGACACGGAACATACGTCCCCACAAAAGAACGAAGCACCACACATCACACAGCGCACGTGGCACACACACGCACACAACACAGCTGCTGCAACACACCCACGGTCACATCACCTACCGACACGACTAAAACAGCAACACTGCGCACCACGATTTATGCACCAGACAGAACACAACCAACATAGGACACCGCCGCACACGTACACACCCCGCGCGCGACACTCGCCAACGCGCGCACGCAGCACACACGGACAACGCACGCGCACGCACACACCACCGCATTCGCGCACACACACACACGACGCGCACGCACACACACACACGCACAACGCACACACACACGGACCAAAGCCATTCAACACTCAGTATAGTATTTCATGGACAAACATTTACAGCGGAAATGCATGTTCCGGTACCTGACAGGCGATATTCCTATTCGCGTCTTCATCCTTCTCGTCGCTGCCTTCGCCTTCTATAAATTTCCTCCTCCTCCATTCCACAAAGCAGCTTACCATATTGGGCTCTTCCGGCGGGCGCAAGCACCGGCAACGACTA
The DNA here is from genome assembly GCA_013339765.2 of Haemaphysalis longicornis. NCBI lineage: Eukaryota > Metazoa > Arthropoda > Arachnida > Ixodida > Ixodidae > Haemaphysalis > Haemaphysalis longicornis. Next base: position 163,750,150 of record CM023452.1, read on the forward strand.
TGAATATCTCGTTCAGGGCCTCGCGGCTCACTTTGACGTCTCGACCTCAAAGCGGGCGAACCGCATACAGTTCCGAAGTTTATGTCAAGCAGAAACGGAATCAGCGATCGACTTCGCGCGCCGTGTGCAATACGTGGGTCGACACTTCAACTTCGGCTCCGACGAAGCCGCCTCACTCGTCGATCAACTCATCGTGGGACTTGCGTCCGATCGCACCAGGGAACGTCGGCTCACAGAAAGTGCGGCACTGACGTTTCAAAAAGCCATCCAAGTCATCCAAAACGCAACTGAACTTCAAGATCTGATGCAACGATATCGAGCAGCCAGAGAAGAGATAGTTCACGCAAATGACGGGACTCAACGAACTCGACCGCTTCAATTTCCACATCGTGAATTCCGATCCACTACGTTTAGAACCAGCCACCGAAGTTCACCGCCGACAACTTGTGGCCGTTGGGACAGGACATGGCAACCTCTTCCACAGTGCCCCACCCGTTTTCCACGTCGTGAGTTTCAGGCCTACGATCTCAAGAAACAGATGTGCATCACCGTCACGTCCGGCGCATAGGTTAGCCCGGACCAATGCTCGGCGTTCTCCTCCAGCGTGCGGCCCCTGTGGTAGGATGTTGCACCCGCTTCAACATGTCCCGCTCTGGGGAAAACGTGTTTCCGGTGTGGTAAAATCGGCCACTTCAGGAATGTCTGCCGTACGCCGCGTTCTGCATCCACGCATCCGTCGCCACCTCGTGCGAAACGACACTTCCGGCTACAGTTGCGAAACATCGAGACCCCACCCGACGACGAGGTAGACGTCGCCGTCGTCAACCAGCTCGGCCAACATGCGACGCCAACGCACCAAGGATTCTACTCTGATGTCAAGGTTAATGACGCCTTACTTTCCCTGGTGCGCTCTGAGTTACCAGAAAGCAGACGGAGAGAATCGCAGCTGGCTGAAGAAATGCGGCTGCTAAAATCGCAACTAGCAGATCTTCAAGAGAAACTACGAGCGAACTCGTCTGAACTCGAGGAGAGCGCTAGTGAATCTCATGAGGTTCAGGTTCAAGAGGTTCAAGAAAAAGAAGCTGTCAAGCCCGAGGGAGACTCTGAGAAAACCGACGAAGCCCGCAAGCCTGAGGGAGGCGTCGAGAACGCCTACAATGAGGGAAAGCCCAAGAACCAGGCAGTGAAATGTAACGACGAGTCCGCCGATAAGGGCTCGAAAAAGGAAAAGAAACAGTGCAGTGTGTGAACGGTTAGGTCCTGGTCCTGTTCTCTTTTCCTAAGGGGGGGAGAATGTAGTCTGTTACTTTTCGCCACCTGTGTTTGTCGATGTTTTGCGGTGTGCTTCCGCCCTAACACTTTTCTTGCTGTGTTTTGAGTATGTGAATGTCATGTGCGGGTCTTGTTCTCTGTTCTGCCAGCAGCCTCTTGGCTGCTGCATCCTTTTGTAGTGACTTAAGGAGGGAAACCAAATTGCTAGTGTATCAGTTTGTTTGTTTATGTAAATGTCATGCGCGGGTCTTGTTCTCTTTTCCCAAGCAAGGGAGAATGTAGTATCCGGGTAGTTTCGGTTTCGATGTCAAAGGATTCTGCCTCCAGGGGGCTAACCGGTGACGTCAGCCAGTGTATATATGTGATTTCATTAATAAGTTATTCTCTTTTGGCTTGACTCTTCGACTCGAGAGTACGTCTCCTGCTTCGCCCTTCGGGGCCGTCGCCGACGCGACACCAACTTATACTAACGTAAATGGAGATGATCGGTCAGACGAAACTTTTAGTAACTACAAAAAATTAGAAAAATATAAAATAATGACGGTAAGTGGCGAACAGTGTGACGCCCTGCATTTCTACAATAATGAAACCTCCCGAAAGTTCCAAATATATTCGCTATATTAACGTAAATGGAGATAATTGGTTGGAAGAAATTGTAAATAACTAAACAAATAAAAAATATAAAATAATTGTGGAAAATGGCGAACCTAGTAATCCCTAGTAATCCCTTTAATCCCTTTTAATGGCGAACCTAGCAATCCCTTTAACTCTGCCTTGTAGATTAATAAAGTTTTCCTCCTCCTCCTCCTCCACCACCTCCTCCACCTGCTCCTCCTCTTTCTTCTCCTCCTGGAATTCCTCAATAATGCTAACCGCCCGAACGTTCTGAATGTACTCATTAACGTAACTGAACATGATTGGTCGAGCGAAATTTTTGAGAACTAAAATAATAGTAATAATAAAAAATAATTACGCAAAATGACGAACCGTGTAACGCCCTGCATTTCCACAATCATGCAGATTTTGCGAAAGTTCTGACGTAAATGAAGATAATTGGTCCTACAAAATTTTGAAAAAAAGTATGAAAATTACAAATAACGGAAAATGGCAAAACCTATAATGCATGGAATTGCTACAGTAATGCAGATTTCATTAAAGCTTCACCTGTAATCGTTATAATAGCGTAAATGGGGTTCATTCTTCAAGCGAAATGTTGAAAAAAAAAATTACGGAAATGGCGAACCGTGTAACGCCCAGCATTCACACAGTAATGCAGAATTCCCAAAAGTTCCAAATGGAGTCGTTACAACAACTTAGATTAAAATATTTGGTTGAACGGAATTTCGAAAAACTAACAAAAAAAGAAAAAGTAAAATAATTACGGAAAATGGCGAACTGTGTAAAGCCCTGCAATCCCACAGTAATGAATATTTCGCGAATGTTCCAGATGTAATTGTTATACTAACACAAATGAAGATGATTGGTCGGAAGTAATTTTGAAGAACTACAAAAATGAGAAAAATAAAATAGTTACGGAAATTGTCGAATAGTCTAACGCCCTGTATTTCTACAATAATGCGAACTTCCGAAAGTTCCAAATGTAATCGTTATAATAATGTCAATGAAGATAATTGGTCGATCGAAATTTTCAATACCTAAACAAATAAAAATATAACAATTCTGAAAAATGGCGAACCGTGTAACACGCTGCATTTCCCCAATAATGCATGAATCGCGAAAGTTCCCAATGTAATTTTTATAAGGGAAATGGATATAATTGTTCAGACAAAATTTTGAAAAAAACGAAAGATAAGAAAATTAAAAAAATATATACGAAAAATGGCAAAGTATTGAACGCATGGAATTCCCACAATAGTGAAGATTTCATGAAACCTTCACCTTTAATCATTACAATAGCGCAAATGGAGTTAGGAGGTCTAACAAAATCTTGAAAAAAAAAACAATTACGGAAAATGGCGAACCGTGCAACGCCCTCCGTCCACAATAATGCAGAGTTCCTAAAAGTTATAAATGTAATTGTTATGATAACGTAAATTTATATAATTGGTCTAACGTAATTAGAATAACTTAAAAAAATGTGGTCGATTCCTCAGTCATTAAAATGGGTAAAACACGAAGGTGAAATGTGAAGCGAATTCAGCAGCTGAGCATGATTTACGGGTCGGTGGCTGTCTTGTGGGAGTGCTAGGCGAGCAACGTCCTGCTGGTGGGTCGCTTGGGCAGTGGTGTACTGGCGTCATTTCCGTGACGGATATGAAGTCACTGAAGTCACGGTTTATGCCGACATAAAACATTTTGGTGTTGAAATATAAAACCCCAAAACGAACAACCCTAAGTATAACGTACTCTTTGGTTTTAAAGGTTGCTTCACCGTAAGAAGAACGTATGTGCAGGGGTGCACCCTATACAGGCCGATTACTTCGCTGCACTGGCGTCATTTCCTTGATGGATCCGACGTCCCTCAAATGTTTGTGTATCCCGGAATAAAAAACTTTCGTGTTAATAAAAAAATCAAAACAATGAAGGTAAATGGCGAACTGCATAACCCCTTGCATTCCCACAAATATTTAGATTTCGCGAAACTTCCAAATGAAATTGTTATAATAACGTAAATGGCGATAATTAGTCAGACAAAATTGTGAAAAACTATAAAAAATACACAAAAAATACGAATAATGGCAAAACGTATAACGCATGTAATTTCCACAATACTGCAGATTTCGTGAAAATTTCATCTGTAATCGTTATAATAGCGTAAATCGACATAACTTGTCGAAATAAATTTTGAAAAATACTTAAACAGCATTACATAATTATGGAAAATGGTGAACCGTGTAACATCCTGCATTTCACAATTATGCAGATTTCGGGAAAGTTTCCCACCGCGGTGGCTCAGTGGTTAAGGCGCTGCGGTGCTGAGAACGAGGTCCCGGGCTCAATTCCCGGCCGCGGCGGCCGCTTTTCTGATGGAGGCGAAAAGCAAAAACGCCCGAGTGCACGAGATTTCGGCGCACGTTATTAAAGATCCCCAGGTGGTCCAAAATTAATCCGGAGCCCTCCACTACGGCACGCCTCATCGCCTGCGTTGCACTGGCGCGTTAAACCCTACAATCAATCATATTTTGGGAAATTTCCAGCTCTAATTGGCATAATAGCGAAATCTCGATAATTGGTCAAACGAAAGTTAAAAAAAAAACAAAAATATAAAAATGCGGAAATGGCAAATCGTTTACCGACCTGCATTTCTACAATATTGCAGATTTTGCGGAAGTTCAACCTATAATCGTTATACTAGCGTAAATGATACAATTAGTAGAAAAATATTTTGAAAAAATAAGAGAAGTATAGGAAACCACTGAAAATGGCGAACTGCGTAACGCCCAGCATTACCACAATAATGGAGATTTTCCGAAAGTTCCCGTTCTAATCGTTATAATAGCGTTAATGTAGATAATGTGTCGGACTGGATTTCGAAAAACGAAAAAATGTGGCTGGAAAAACTCACATAAAGACAAGCGGCATAAAATTGCTACTGGTACACAATTCTCGAAATTCGTACAGAATTTTTCTACCCCCAGAATACTCCCGACGCATTTACACTGCCGAATGCTCGGCTTTTTTTTACTCCAATGACAACAAACCGCAACAAGAACGTTATCACAGATCACTTAAGGCTTCGACTTACACTAAACTTTAAGGTGAGACCTTAAATGGATTGTTAGGCGGAAAACAGGTGACCGGCACAGGCGTGACAGAAATTGTTTGGAAAAAATGGCCGAAAGTGCAAGGCGGATGAAACTTAAGGCGAGAAAACGTGGTGATGTGGAATTCCACGTGAGTCTGGCACGCAAGATCGGCACCACAGCCGGTGCGTGCCCGCACGAGACAAAACGGGGACACAGTAACCGCGTTGTACCCTTCGATATAAAAACGTGTTAAGGACATCTAATGCGGCCTACGCGAATATTCTACGAACGCGAAATATACAAATAAAATATTCGTGCCCAGAAAATATTCGTGCTCAAATATTCATGCCCATAAATGCCCATAATGCCCATAAGTGTATTGCCCATAATATTACCCACGCCCCTCAATAATTTACCAGGAGACAAGGACGCAAAAAGCACTCATGATGATGATGTTGATGGTGATGATTACGATTAGACGTGCGTGCTTTGATTGCGATGTACATTAACCGTCCCCCAGAAGGTCATCATTAATCTGACACCCTTTACAATGGTCGCCTCATAGGCCCAGGTGTATCTTCGGTGCGTTACAGAACGGAGATTCTTTGAAATTTTCTTCACCAGCTTCTGAAGTTACCTTGGTTCACTTAGCCACAGTATTGGCTGGCGGTCAACCCTTCTGATCTTCATTAGTTTTTGCATTCCGTTGTATTTCGTTCCTTTTCCATCCTCTTTTGCCGCATGTTGAGCTCTGAACTCGCGTCCCACTCCATTTTACGGCACGCAGCAACGCGAACACGCGGCAAAGGAAGGGCGAGCCAAAGCGCCTGTAGCGGTGGCGGCGAAACTGACAAACCTCACCCCTATCGCGAACGGCTAATTGGATCTCGATATGTTAAATCAAACGCCTCTGAATCAACGGCGTTCTGCCTCCGTACGCCCCCTTGCTCCTTGAGTCCTCGGTACGACGCCGGCCATGTCTTTTGTCTAGACACTTATATTGCGCACACAAGCAATAAAGCTGCAGTGACTCGGAACTGCATTATAGTCAAAAGGTTGGAATTTAAAATTTTCCTCACTAGCTCAACAATAACCAATAGCGCAAACATCTCGCTGAAAGAACGACTTCCTGCTGCCCGCTTCGCATATACACACAGACGTGAAATGCACGGCAGAAAGACAAGTTTATAGGTGGATATTTAAAAGTGAGTGAGCATTTCATCTCTCTTTCTGGCTAAATTTAGGCTTACCCGAAGCGACACCTTGCTCCGTCTTCAGGCATTAGCAACGCAGCGTTTCTCGCACGTCCCTCGTGCAGTGTGCCAGCAGTAATTAGAGCGCTATCCGTATCAGGGATGCCGTTGACTGGCTTTATAGGCGACATTGGCTGCCTGTCTCTCCTTCGGTTTCCCATCGCTAAGGGAATTTCATCGCCGTAATTCCCATTCCCTCTTCTGCCGCCCGCGGTGGTTGCAGACTCGATTCTACAACACCTACAAACGGTTCTGGGAGCTGCAAGACCTGCCGAGGCAGAGGCAGCTCACATGCCGCGCTTCGCCTTGTATTCATGTAAACCACACCAACGTTGCGAATGCAGCTTTAGGCAGACCCTAAGAAGCTCTCTTGACGCACTCACTTCACTCTGTCGTTCTCTGCATTTCTATCGCTCGCTGCGTTTCGCGAAATTAACAGAGCACCGCGAACTTGCTATCGGCATGCCATATGTACTGCTCCCGCAATTTTAAATGGCCATTGGACGGAACACATATATTAGGCTGAAGAACCCGTGACCAGTTAGGCCTCTACTTTACCCAGATGAGAATGAATTAGGGCGGCAACAATCCCAATTCACGAGAGCGCCCGCATTTTACTCAAACTACGCAACCTCCTCCCCATACTAAACAGCGACTACACAAGGAAGCAAGGAAGAGACTTGAACCACCGTCAAAACATGCCATTACGATACAGCAGAAACATGCGATGAAATAAACACTATTATCATCTAGAGCGATCGTATTCGGTGTTCTCGTGGATGGCGTCACTATGAATAGGCACGTTTCCAATCGGCCTAAATCACACCTGTTGCTCTTGCTGCGAGCATAAAGGGAAATAGCATTTAGGTTCCGAATAAACTGCCACGCTACAGACATTTGGCTAAAGTACGCATAGAATTAGGCCGTATTCTAGGTAAAAAACTTGGGAATGAAAGTTAGTACCGTCATAACAAAGTGCTATGTTCAAACCGTGACAGTCCCCTTCAACTCTCGTTTGTTCCGAAACTCTTGTTCCGGTACTCTTTTTTGGTTCCGAATGTACCAACCTCAATAGACGAGATTTCTTCATGCTCTCGACATCAAAACCCGACAGGTTCTACGTGATATAGCATTGAGAGGAGATAACATTACTGCATCGTTCAATCAACAGATTTAAAGAAGCAGCTATGAGCACCAGGTCATGCAGTCCAACCTGTTATGATTGTATGTAAACTTCATTAAATTACGAAATGCTAACAATGTTCTGTACACGCTGCGTCGGAAGGGACATAAAGGTAACACTCCAATCCAACATCTTATAATACTCTGTATAAATAAAATATGTGGCGAAACGGTTGGGCACCGCTTCTGCGCCTGCGCGTCGCGTCGATGCCTCTAAACACGGGCGCCGGCGATAAGAACACTGTTGCCCGATAGAAGCAAGAAAACTGCGTGTGTGCCCTGATTCGGGGTTGTTGTGGTAGACGCTTCAGTGCGGAAACATTAAAGTTATAAAATCCCACATCTGGTGACCCGGACAACGAACGTACGCACCGCCATGGCCGACGAGAAAACCCTTGCTGCCTTTCACCAACAAGTACAACATACTGCAACAACAACTGCAGGCCCAGCAGCAAGTGATCAACGACCAAGAGTAGCAGCTCCGGGAACAGCAGCAGCGCAATCAAAATAAAGCGCACTCGTCCGACGATCGCGCACCGCCCCGCTTGGGCCACGCCCCCAAAAGCTTCGCTCCAGCGGTCCCTGCCACCTCAGGCGCCTCCATTGCTGCGGCCGCCACCGACACGGACGTCTGTCGCGTCACCGTCAAACTTCCACCGTTTTGGGTAGAGGCGCCTGACGTGTGGTTCGCTCAAGTGGAGGCGCAGTTTTCCACGGCACGCATCACCCAGTACCGGACGCGCTACGACTACTCGTCGCCCATCTAGACTCTCGCTACGCGACTGAGGTTCACGATATACTTGCAAATCCCCCGGCTGATGACCGTTACCTACACCTGAAGAGGGAACTGATACCGGCTTTCACCCTCACAAGACGAGAAGGTGCGCCACCTACTCCAGCACGAAGAACTCGGTGACCGCAAGCCATCGCAGCTCCTGCGTTACATGCGTGACCTCTTGGGCAGCACACCGGTCGACGACTCCCTCCTCCGTATCATCTGGCTTCAGCGTCTACCCTCACACGCGCAGGCCATCCTCCAGGTGCAGCCGAATCTGCCGCTGGACCAGCTCTCTCACATCGCCGACCAAGTCGTCGAGATTTCTTTGCCAGCATCGCCTCTCACCGTCAACGCCGTTGACACCCGACAGTCCAGCAACGAGCTCGCGCGCCGTATCGACGAAATCACCCGTCAGCTGGACTCAATTCAAAGGCGCCTGGATCAAAGCCCGAAGCTGCGTCCACAAAAACGCTCCCAAAGCCAAGACAACAACGCCGCTTCATCGCACGGAAATGATAACGGCCGCTGCTACTACCATCGCCGCTCCGGGGACAAAGCCCGGAAATGTCAACCACCTTGCTCAGCTGGACGTCAGGGAAACTTCAACGGCAGCCCGTAGAGACGGCCGCGAGCTGCCAACTTAGAGGCCGTCGCATATTTGTCACCGACCAAGTCACTAAGCGGCGGTTCCTCGTCGACTGCGGCTCCGACATCTGTTGCTTTCCCCGAACCTTCCTGCATGACAAGCGTCCTTGCATATCCTTTGAGCTCAGTGCGGTGAACCATTCGAGCATCAAGACCTACGGCTCGCTCCGCCTTAACATCAACTTCGAAAACCTTTGTCGGGATTTCCCATGAAATTTTGTCATCGCCGACGTCGCAGAGCCGATCATCGGGTCCGACTTCTTGGCGTACTACAATCTTCTACTGCCGATATGACCGACTTATCGACGCTACAACAGGCCTCTCCACGCCGGGCCAACGTGCGACCACCCAACAGCCTAACGTCAAGGCACTCACCATTGGGAACCAATCGCCCTAACATGCCATCCTCGCTGAATTTCCTGATCTGACTCGACCTAGCGGGCGTCCGCGAGAGGTGCGCCACTCAACCGTGCACTACATCCGTACTACCCCCCGGCCCCCCGATCTCATGCCGCGCCCGTCGCCTAGCCCCGGACGGCCTACGAATCGCACAGGCCGAATTCGAAGCCATTCTCCGCGAAGGTACTGCCCGCCGCTCGGAGGGACCTTACACCTCACCGCTTCATCTAGTACCAAAGAAAACCAATGGCTGGCGCCCCTGCGGAGATTATCGCGCCCTCAACGCCCCACCGTCCCTGACAGGTACCCCGTACGTCATATATAGGACTTTGCTCACCGCTTACACGGCAGCACTATCTTCTCAGTGGTTGACCTCGAAAGGCCTACACACAAATTCCTGTCAACCCGGATGACGTCCCAAAGACCGCAATTATCACGCCCTTCGGCCTATTCGAATTCCCTTTCATGAGTTTTCGGTCTCCGCAATGGGGGACAGACCTTTCAACGCTTCATCGACGACGTCGTCCGCGGCCTGGACTTCTGTTTCGTCTCCTAGACGACATCTTGATCTTCTCCCCCAACAAAACGGAACATCAACACCTTCGGCAACTGTTCCAGCGTCTCGACGAACACGGCTTACTCATAAACGTTCCAGAAGAGCACGCTCGGTGCCCCCGTCGTCACGTTTCTTGGCCATGAAATCTCTTCAGAAGGAACTAGAAACCTTGCCTGACCGCATCCTGGCCCTTCAAAACTACGCGCTGCCTGCCACAGCGAAAGACTCCGCCGTTTCCTGGGCATGTTCAACTTTTACAGGTGCTTCGTGCCTAAAGCGGCCACATATCAGGCCCCTCTCCATGACGCGTTGGCCGGCCAACGCGGCAACCATCCTGTCACTTGGACCCCACCCTTAACGCAAGCGTTCAAAGGCTGCAAAACTGCCCTCTGCAACGCTACGCTGCTCTCCCATCCCAAGCCAGAGGCTCCCCTGGGTCTTTAGATGCGACGCATCTCTTTCACTCGCCTTGTCCATCCGGCGTCGTCCGGCGTAGTCCACATCCCTCCCCCATTCTCCTCGCCGCGCCAGCTGCGCGCTAGCGCCGCTCTCACCACAGCGCCATCTGCGTGTTAGCGCTCGCCGGCGCTCGCTCCGTCGCCGTGCCAGCTGTGCGTGGTGCGGGTTAGCGCGCAGCTTGCGCGCAGCTTGCGCTCGGCACAATCCCGCATGCGCTGCTATGCGCTGCTCTCTCTCATTCCGCTGCATATAAACGCGGTAACTGCGCCGCTCCGCTCAGTCGTTCCGCCGCCGCTCCGCCGATGACATCCTCCGATGACCACCGATGATTTGAATGAAGACTAACAGGCCTGCTATCGCGATTGTCGGCGCAACCGTAACAAGCACCGGCCACCCCGATAAAAATTTACACCATCTTCCGCGAGGGGAACCATGGGGTAGATGCGACGCATCGGGGGTGAACATGCTGCGTAAAATATGGACACACAACAACAATGGACACGCTAACATAACGGAAACGCAACGGAAACCCCGATGCGTCGCATCTACCCCATGGTTCCCCTCGCGGGAAGATGGTGTAAATTTTGACAGATGCCTCTAGCACCGCCGTTGGAGCCTCCCTCATGCAGCGCGTGGGAAACAACTGGTGCCCCTTGGCGTTCTTTTCAAAGAAACTCTCTTCCCCGAAGCCGCCCCCGCCTTCCGTCAGCATCGTCGATGCAACCTCGCCCCCTGCGGAGACGACCTGGCCAGCCTACTCAGGCCCCCCCAGCACCTGCACCACACTACCTATACACCGACCACAAACCTATAAATTACGCCTTCTTTCAACGCCGCGAAAAACTTCCACCGGTCCAGCAGAACCAACTGTCCTTCATCGCTCAATTCACCACAGATATCCACCACATCAGCGGAAAGGAAAACGTGGTCGCCGACGCACTCTCCCGCGTCTCTGCTGTCGAGCTACCACCCGTTACGACTGACGCCCTCGCCGAAGCTCAGAAAACGGACACCGAACTCCAGCAGCTCCTCGAGAATGGCTCTTCCCTTCAACTTCAAAAATTACCATCCCTGGGTCGACGGACGCTCTCTACTGTGACATATCAACAGGACGAGTGAGACCATACGTCCCTTCTTTGCATCGCCAAAGCCTCTTCAGCCAGTTACACAACCTCAGTCATCACGGCATCCGGGCACACGCCTTGTGACTGACCGGTACGCATGGCCCTCAATGCAACGGGACTACCGCACCTGGGCACGCACTTGCATTCAATGTCAGCGCGCCAAGATCACCCGGCCCGTCACCTCGCCACTCGGAGAATTCCCCCTCCCGCCGGAACGGTTTCAGCACGCCCACATCGATATCATTGGCCCCCGGCCCTTGCCGCTATTTCCTCACCGCCATTGATCGTTACACTCGTTGGCCCGAGGTGTGGCCGCTCGAAGGAATTACCGCAGAAGACGTCACATCAGCCTTCTTCTCCGGCTGGATTTCACGCTTCGGCACTCCTCGTCGAGTCACAACCGATCAAGGAAGGCAATTCGAATCTCAACTCTTCAGGCTCCTCGGGCTCTCCACCGGGTTCGAGCGTTCACGGACAACTAGCTACCACCCTCGCGCCAACGGGATGATTGAACGGTTTTTCACCGGCAGCTCAAGGCAGCCATCATGTGCCACCCTAACTCAACCTGGCTCGAAGCTCTCCCCGCCGTCGCTCTTGGTGTGCGCGCAACTTTCAAGCCAGACATTCAAGCCACGCCCGCGAAACTTGTCTACGGGGAGCCGCTTCGCCTTACCTGGAGAACTTCATCTCCGCTGCCGACTTCTGACGTAACCAGCTCGGACCCTGCAGACTTCGTCGCTCGGCTCCGTCGCACAATGGGCGCGCTGCGGCCATCACCAGGCGGCACGCCACACCAAGCCGACCCCCGTTCGTGTTTAAGGATCTTGGCAAATGCTCGCATGCCTTTCTCCGCGACGACACTGTACGCGCACCTTTACAACCGCCTTACTCTGGACCATATAAAGTATCCGTCGCGACGACAAACACATTCACCCTGCAAATCAGTGGAAATGAAGTTTGCGCTTCCATCGACCGCCTAAAGCCATCATACATCCTTTCCCAGGAGACTACCAACTCCCGCACGCCTCCCGTAATTACGCCCACAACAGCCCGCAAGCGCCTAGGCCCGCGCTTCCTACACGACCCGCTTTGGACGCCAGGTTGAGGGTCCCCAAACCTCTTCAACCCTGTCGTCTCCTATCTGCGTGGGGATGGTGTTGCGAACGGTTTCGGCACCGCTTCTGCGCCTGCGCTTCGCGTCGATACCTCTAAACACGGGCGCCGGCGATAAGAACACTCTCGCCCGTGAGAAGCAAGAAAACCGTGTGCGTGTGCCCCGATTCGGGGGTTGTTGTGGTAGACGCTTCAGTGCGGAAACATATTAAAGTTATGGGAATCCACAAATATATTCAATGGATCGCCATGAAAAAAGCGAATTCCTGAATTTTGCAGGACAAAACTATACGAACCCGCTGCCAATAGCGATCTAACAATCACTTTACGGCCAAGCTAAGAAAAATATTGCCTGGGGATATTAATTGAACGACCCTCCTTAGGAAAAGGTAGACTCAGCAAAAAATAATAATAAATAAATAAAAGCCCGAAGAATTCGGATTTAACCCGTTAACATCTGCTTCGGAAGTCGTGCGGCGGTACCTTGACGCCATAAAGCCAATTGAGTCGCACGGTTCGTTATAACTAATGCTGAAGAATATGCGCGGTCGCGCGTATAGCCGTTGCTAGCAGGTATACGACGTCCTCAAAATAGCATTCGCCAATAACAACACTGCACTCCTGCCTGAAATAATTTGCGACTATTGAGTTATATCAATGAAGGCGCTGTCTAGAATACCGTGCACACCATTAAAGCGACTGTCACCGGCATTTCGCAAAAGAATTCTGCGTCTGAACATGGCTGCACCCTCGCTACTGCAACGTAAACGTAATCTAATGTAGCATAAAATACCGAACTAACAACAATCATTACAGCAACTAAAGCTAACCTAATTCAGAAAAAGTATATTGAAATAAAATACAGAAAATTAGATAAGATCCGTACTCCAACCACCGGCATTTGTATTAGGAAGCTAAGAGGGAAGCTCTACGCAATAAGGAGCTTTTTTTTCGTTACGGCCGGTCTTCGACAGTGGCAACCAAGACAATAAAGAAAACTCAACAGTAATGACGCGGGGCCATCAAGCGCCGGCGTTAGGGTTTGAATGTCGCAGCAATTCAGGTGCAGAGTTCTGCGATCTCTGAACCTCAAGGAACTGTGAAGCACTTTGCCAGAAATACTTTCGCGTTACTGGTGCGTCTACACCCCAATGAAGGCAGGCCATGCGCGAACGCCAAATACTGTGCAGGTGCAACAACAAGACAGCAACACAACAACAGCATCTCGGGTTCTGCATGCACAAAAACGTAGGTCGTATGGGCTGAGTTGGCAATCTTTCCGAAGTGTCCTTTGAAGGACATCCACAGAAACACTGCTGCACAACAATGAAGAAAGGCGTGCTCCAAGGTTTTGGTTTGCCTGCAAATTAAACTGTCGGTACACTATGGCACAGACAGCCCAGTGTCAATCATCGAAATTGCGGTCGTAGAAGTACCAGTGTGCAGTTTAAAAAAGAAAGGCTTTGCTCAGGGTGACACTTCCATTCGCTTCACTCGCTTTAACACATCTTGTTCTGTACCGACTCTGTGTACAGATCTATGCAGTAACACAGGGAAGAGTACATCGAATAACCTATGTATAATTTTTGCCGGGCCACATTAGCCAGATATTGTATAAAAAAATCAGCTACCAAAATCGGATTGAGTGAAGAATTTTTTTTAGACATTCATATACGTTGCTTTCTCTGCAACTTGAAGCAACAAGTTCTGGCAAAGCACGCAGTAGCAGAATTGGGATTACGGTGCGTAGAAAAGGTTTCTGCACATCGCGCAAAAACAAAAATCTGTTAACGAGCTGCCGTAAAAACAGATTAGTCAGTCCTAAAGCAGAGTCACCAATTCGCCCAAACGAATTCGTCCTGCTGCTATTCTTCCACGTGGACACCACACGAGAACAGCGAATACAAGATTTTGAGTCTGGTCATTAACACGTGAACAATGCAATACTTCGATCCGAGGACTTGCGGCGCAGCCGACCTCTAAACTAAGCCACGACCCAGCTGATCAGTGTGAGTACGCGCCTATATCTTAACGCATTCAAACTACGTCGACGCGTGCGTTGGGACTCAGGGGCGTAGCGCTGATAACTGCGTGTGTACAGTGATACTACAAACCGATGGAGAGGAAGAGAAGGAAGAAGGCGGCGAGCGGTGGGCTGCGGGGGCCGAGCGCAAGCGCCGCAAGCGGCGAAAACCGTGCATTCGCACTTTAAATTCTCCCCTCGGGAAATGCGGGGGAATTTTTTTTGCCCTCTTCCTCCCTATTCACGTTCCCCGCCAGCAAGGCTCACCGTAGCGATAAAATTGCAGTAGGGTTCTCGGGCACTTTACTGGGGGCGGGTGACCCCAGTTACATTCGCGAAAGTCCCAGGCGTGGGTAGCCATTTACCGCGCCAAACCCCAGTCACATCTATGCCATAAAACCACACACTTTCGCCGGTCACCCTAGTGCTCTAAATATCCGAATGCCGTCGGACGGCATTGTAACCATGGCTCCAGCGCTGAACGAAAGCCGTTCGGACGGCAGTCTAGACACTGCCTTCGAGAAAAAGCAAGTCCGGCACATGAAAACACTGGCGCTGCCTCGAGGAAAGCCCAAAGCGACTGTCACTTACCGGACGCCGACCACCAGCGAGATGCAGTTATCGTGGGCTGTTATCCCTCGACGCCACGCAGACCGTTGCAGCGAAGGCCAAGATGGGACCAGTCACGGAGGCGACAACCGCGTGGGGCAGCTGCTTGGGAACGAGCTCTGTCGGAGCCTTTGCTTCTTCTTCTTCTCGTTGCGGTGGCTGCTGAGGCTCGAGCTGTTGAGTGGCTGCGTGATCGCGAGGTATGGACGCCACTTCCTCTCGCAAGCTGGTTTCTCTGGTGGTCTTCCAGGTACAACGAAATATCCTCGGATCATTTTATGTATGCTTACGTGGTTAGAGGGCGAAAGCCAGATACTTACCAACCACTTCTCAACTTCTGCATTGTTGTTGTAATTCCTTAGAGTACGGCGCATACCCATTCAGCCGGGGAAGGGCGCACCGGGCGATCATCCCTGGTTCGAGAAAAAAAGGTTCTTATCTAATCACACTGCCCTGTTTAACGATAATTGAAAGTTGTCGGACAGCAAAAGCTGTGGGAAACCATTTCAATTGAAACCGGAATCTTTAGTGCTTTTAATGAAGCTTAGGAAGGCAGAAAAAACATTCCGGCGCAGAACCCTGCCTGAGAGGGCCAGAATGACAGTGTAGCCGGCACTGACATTTCCACCTGAAGACTGCGAAGCTGCACTTCAAGCATGTGGTACCTGAGCCTAGAAAATCTTAGAAATGGCAATACCTGTAGTGGCACTGGCGTAACCAGATTGGGCAGCGCCCATGGTAAATATATTTTCGGGCCCTCATGGTGTTAATGATAGTAATTATCAATAATATAATATTATCATTATTAACAACTGTTGTACAACAGCTAAGTTTGGTGTTGCAATAAAAATTGCCAAGAAAAATGCCGAGTGGTCGTGAACGCGTGCCTCACGGTGACCGCAGAGTCTCGGCTCGCGCAGTGGATTCACGAAAAAAAATTCCAGCGCTGTCGTCCAGCGCCAGCGTGCATGTAATGCTTGGCATGAGGAACATGAGCATATCGATGCATATGGTTACGACTACGACAAGCACAGCGCGAAGTAACAACGGAACATGTAAATAAAGAATTTCAAACTTGTACATATGCATGGGGATTTGTTCTTGAGTGCTCACGTAGAAAGAAATCCTGCAGCTTTGCTATGGTTCAAGCCTTGCACGACTTAGTGCAAGCTAAGCCAGTTGAGATGGCGGATGTCTACAATACTGAGGAGGAATTGCATCCACTACTCGCCGCGAAGAAAACGACTTCTTCGAAGCCTATGACGATGATTACTTGGACCGCATCTATGCTAATAACTAAAAATACTCAAACTTGACTATGTTTCCGGCAATGCTCACAACAGCTTCACCATTAAAGTCTTGCGCATGAGTGAAAGTTTTCCTGAATTTTTAATAGTAATTTAACTGCAAAAAAGGCCACCTGGCTGTTTTTTGGAAAGCGAACTCTGAGCGATTTTGTGATTGAGAGAGTGAAAACTGGCGATGTTATAGATATCTGAGCCCGTCCATGCATCACTGGTGTATAGCACTCTTAGCTCGTCCATGCATCGTACCGTACACCAAAAGTCCGCAAGGTTAGCAAAAAAGTGAAAAAAGAAATTCACATTGCCGGTCACCTGTTTTCGTCTTTTCTGCACGATATAGGTGGAGCTTATAAATTACGTACGACCGCAATGAAGAGAACGACCATGTAGGCATGGAAACAGCGCTTATTGTTTTTCTTTCATTACCATAAAATATATTCCTCAAAAGTATTTATTGCGTACTTGAAATCTGCATACTACGCACCCATTTCTATCAGTGCTAATGATGCGTTCAAAAACTCGTTCCGGCAATCCATATTGTCTCCTGGTCTGATATTATTGCCTCTTGATAAGAAAAACACGTTTTTTTGTTTGAAATGCTTCATTAAAATCACCCGCCGTGGTGGCTCAGTGGCTAAGGCGTTGTGCTGCTAAGCACGAGGTCGCGGGTTCGATTCCCGGCCGCGGCGGCCGCTTTTCTGATGGAGGCGAAACGCAGAAACGCCCGTGTGTACGAGATTTCAGCGCACGTTAAAGATCCCCAGCTGGTCAAAATTAATCGGGAGCCCTCCACTACGATGCGCCTCATCGCCTGCGTTGCGTCGGCGTGTAAAAACCTACAATCAATCAATGCATTAAAATCACTGGTCATTAATATTCCAATAATTTAAATGAATGGCGCTCGGTCGAAGCTAGACCAGCAATTTTCTTGTTTTCGAAGAAGCAAACTGTTTTATAAAATAATCAAGGTTTGTTTTTCAGTTTCTTCTCTTTCCATGCTCACCAGAGAAGATCAGATTCTTGCATTTCTCGGAGAGACAGCTGCCGTCTGTACCTGTGAATAGGCTATTTTTGCCAGCGGGCATATCAACGCAGGGAAAGCCTGTTCTGGCTCATTGTGGCCCGCCAATATGAAAGTGTCAATTTTAGCTTGCTTAGGAACGTCAAACAGCCACCGACAGAAATTGCTATGGTTAACATTTTCTGAATGGTGAAGCGAAGTTTGGGAAATACGCTAGCAGGTCCATATTGTGCCACAATTTTTCGGAAGTTGTTCACGTCTTGACACTGACTGGTCAACGCGACGTGGAAGCTGCAATCGCACATCTAAAATCTCTTCATAGGGGTCATGCGGGTCAACGTCGGAACGGTAAAACTCGCCAAAGGTGTAGGAACCCAACCGCGAGCTCAGTAGCGGAACGCCTTCCTCTTCGAATTCGCAGCAGGTATTTTTTTACTAAACATGACCCAAAAGCTTTTGTAGAGTAAGCAAACCAGGGTCCCTGCAATACCCTGCATGTGCCTCACCTCGCCTTTTAGGAATACCTTTTAAGAATAGCACTGAGGTAGACAAGTACAAAGAGAGGGCGACACACAAGGAGGTCTATGCCAGGGGGATGCGATGGGTGCTAGCTTTCCGTGTCTGCTAAATTCACTGGAACTTAAAGGGTAGTCTTTCTTTTCTCTCAGCTGCCGCGTGAATCCGCCTTTCAGTGGTCCACCTCGGTCACGTGGTCGGCGGCGACCACATTCCGTCACACTGCTCGATGATGTACATCGAATTGAATCATCGGTTTCGCACATGTTTTTTTACAGCAAAATGTAAAGGATAACAGAATTCCTGCGGCTGTGCTCTTGGCTGCAGCAACAGAAGGTAGTCTGGAAAGATTCGTTACGTGCCGTTGAACGGAGTTGATTACGCGGCTTACTAAAGTTCTGTTCCTGGCGCCGTGAAGAAGATTGCATCCATTTTACTTGTTTTTATAATCTCAATTCGCCCCTGTCCGTTTTTTTTTTATTCTGGACTTCCCAGCAGTTGCCCCCCCCCCCCAAAAAAAAAAAATATAAATAAATAACGCTAATGCATGATGTTGCGGTAAATATACTTCCTCAACGGGAACTTTTGGATATCACTACACTAAACCACTGGGACGGCATGATGAAAGGGGCTGCACATTCGAATGTCGAGAGGAGCATATGCCCCTCAATAATTCCAATGCCTATAGGCCTATTTCGGCGGCAAAAATTAATAAAAACGCAGGCGTGGAAATCAAAAGACAGATTGCATAACGCAGGTAGTGCTGATAGAGATGTTGTTTATATTTAAATCTAATTTGAGTAAGCGGGAACATATTGCGATGCCGGATAAACAAACTGTGCACGGATGGAAATGGTTGCGGCCCCTCCACCTCTCCCTCATAATTCTTTTGTTACGGGTGTGCGGATAATCGAGGTTAAATAGCTTGAATCAATCGTCACTGAGGCTACACATGAGGGATATTGCTATTACCGTAACCTTGTCCCGCCCAGGCGCTGTTCCTCGTCTCATTTTCGTCAGGGTCATTTTGTTGTCATGGGTGTGAAAGGATTGATCCACCACCGAATTATCTCTGCCCGCATAAAAATACTCCTCCCGGCGGAGGTCTTGTTGGTGGCACAAGATTGGGTCCCTAATTATGTCCGCGAACTGTTTTGACGGGCCCTGAAAGCTGTGTAGGAATCCCTTGAGGAGGCGCTCACTCTTTCCTTAAGTTTGTGTGGGATCAAAAAGGCCCCAAAAAGAATCGCCATTTGTTCTTGTGAGACATCTGTTTCGCGCCGTGTTTTACCGATCGACCAATTTGGAGTCAGCTGGCTGAGAAGGATACTCCGTTGGTTGTTGAGGGATCACCTGTGTTACATTGTAAAGGGTGTGGTTAGGTTAATGAGGTTTTCCGCGTTTAGTGACTCTCCTGCATTCTTCCCAGATAGGGAGGAAGTGGTTGTCTACCACGGGGTGTTCTGCCCTGGTTCGTATGGACGTCGGTGAGGAGAGTGAGAGAGAGAGAGAGAGAGAGAGAGAGAGAGAGAGAGAGAGAGAGAGAGAAAACAAACTTTGATTATCCGCAGGACGTAAGTCCAGGTCCTAATTTAAAAGTTCAATTCAGCGGATCCACGTAATACTCCAGAATGCCCGTGCGGATACGGTGCTGCACGTGTTTTTAAAGAGCATCCTGGGCAGCCTGGATGCTTATGCCGGCGGGGGGGACAGCCAGAGCTCCCAGGAGGAGATGGAGGCGAGGAATGGGGCAAGAGATGGCGGGGTGCAGTCCCAATTATGAGAAGCGCGAATTGACGCGAAATGTATGAACGAACGGTTTTGTTGAAAAATAACCCTGAGGCTCTACGGTATGTTTCGGAGGCGAGGAAAGAGGAGGCGAAAGTAACACGCAAAAGCTAAGTACGCAAAGCCACCACCGCAGAGCGTGCAGCCGCCGCCCTTGCCGCGTCAGGTTTCACTAGTCTCACCTTGTCAAGTAGCTGCCGACCCCCACTGGAGGACGAGCAACTTTCCCGCTTGGAACGCCGACGTGAGCCAATATTTCTGCTTCCGAATGAAGGGGTTGCACAGTGACATTTCAGTGAGTGTCTTTTACGTCTAAGCACGCACACATCCCTAATGGCTGGTTTTTGCGTGCAGGAGGGCGGGTGGATGGAGGGGGTGGTGCGCGCACACGCAGCTGGGCTTCATACCGTGACCGATGACATTTCCGTCACGCTGATTGGAGATTGAAACTGCACATTACACACCCTAAACCGACCTGTCCTCGTTTAGTAATCGTGCAGTAATCGGTCCTCGAGCAGTTTCGGTTGGCGTGTACACAAACGCTACGATGCTACGACAGGGGAGAGAAACGGGCAACCTCATATGTTTCTGTGCTAGAATAAAGCTCCAGTGCTTCCATGTTTCTTTCAGCTATATCGGCTAGGAAGGATGATCTATCGCAAATACAAATGTGCTTTATTGTAAGAGTGAAGCTCTGTACCAAATCGCAATTTTTTGTTTCCACAGTTAAAAATACCAAGAAACTGCCGAGTGCGCGCACGTGAGTGCGGGCCTCGCAGCGACCGGCCCGCAGCTAACAAAACCAAGAAAACGCCTAGCGCCCGTTTTTGCGTGCATCGCGACGACTGTCCAGGGCATATAGTTTCATACTAATATATACTACAGGGAAATCTGGCGCCACTGTCTAGGGGAGCCGCGCTTCAGCGAGCGTTCCGTCATGTACCGGGCAGGCACGTTCCACATGTCCTTGGCATGACTCACGAACAGTCTGAAAAGTTGGCTTTGGCTGCAAAAATGCAACAATATTACTGCAGAAAATAATCGAATTTGTTCTATCACTATAAAATTAAAGCTCCAGAACGATTTATTTGTCAAGGATTATTTAGAAGCTTCATAGAAGATGAACAAAAAAACAATGTTACCCCTTTTGGCTTCGAAACGAAAAAGAAGTCATGTGGCTAACCAAGCCAAGGAGGCGAGGAACGTCGCTAGCTGCAATGGCGCCGACCACGGCGGCCCGCGAATGCAGCGCCAAATTTACCTCTAGTATATATTAGTATGAAACTCTATGGTCCAGGGTCCCCTGCGCATGTTTGTCAAGCCAAGCATACCCACTAGGGGGATTGGCCAAGATTGCGGCGACCGCCCGGCGGTTACAAAAACCCAGAAAAGTCCGAGCGCTCGTGTGTGCCTACCTGGTGGGGACCGCCCAGCCTCATCGACGCACGTTTGCTAACCAAGCATACCCACTTGAAATGTTGGCCAAGAGTGGCCAAAACAAGTTCTACAAAATTTCAGAGAATTATCTATTAAGGCTTAGCATGCCTATGCTGCCTGTTATCTATATTTACGCTATAATGATGATTACAGGTGGAACGTTCGCGAAATTTGCAGTATTGTGGAAATTCAGGGCATTCCACGGTTCGCATTTTCCGTAATTATTTTGTATATTTCTTATTTCTTAGTTTTTCGAAATTAAGTTAGTTTAATTATCTCCATTTTCGATATTATAACGATTGCAGGTGGAACTTTCTCGAAATCTGGGTTATTCTAGAAATGCCATGCGTTATAGCTTTTGCCACTTACTGTGTTTTTTCGTATGTTTATTGTTTAATAGTTTTTCAAAATTTCGTTCGACCATTTATCTTTATTCACGGTGTTATAACGATAACAAGTAGAACTTTCGCGAAATCTGCCTTATTGTGGAAATTCACACGCGTTACACGCTTCGACATTTTCCGTCATTTTTTTATTCCGCCAATTTTTTAGCATTGCAAAATTTCTTTCCGCCTATAATCTACATTTACGCTATTTTAACGTTAACATGTGGAACTTTCGCGAAATCTCATTATTCTGGAAATAGTAGGCATCACGCGGTTCGGCCTTTTGCGTAATGTTTGATATTATTCTCAATTTTTTAGTTTTTCAAAATTTCGTGCAACCGGTTATCTCCATTTACTCTATTACAGCGATTACAGGTAGAGCTACCCTGATATCTTCGTTTTTGTGGAAATGCATTGCGTTACAAGGTTCTGCCTGTGGCGGTTGTCGGCAAAGAATGCTACGCATTAATAAAAACTCCAGCGTTCACCGCTATCGTGGCAACGCTTGCTCGGAACGAGAATCACAGGTCATAGGGTATCCCCTTCAAGGGGATGTCCAATGATTATCACTTTCACAAAAGTGAATGAAGCTCCCGCTTATGGCAACAATGATGGAGCAAAGGTCGTCGCGGCAGCCCCGGATAAGAAAATCTGCAATTGTAGCTTAGCCGTCGGATGGTCGTGAATGTTGCGTACAGCTTCTCTACCTTCAAGTCTTACGGGTTTGTGTGAGCTTCCTTCATTTTTTGTGTACTCCTTGGACTGTGCCCAGCGTGGCTGGTCATCCTTCCAAACTTGAGCGCGAAGGCGCTCAAGTTTTGAATGAGCCAGTCTGGTATTTTACCTTCACCATCCTTTTTACTATCTTCCATAATCTGTGCTATTATCATTTAGAGTGGCGACGAGTGGAAACAATGTTTCGCTTCAGACTCTCCTTTTTATGGCAGTGATATTTTCTACGCATATGAAGAGTATTGCTGTACTTACTCAACTACAGATCTGAACAATGTCCTTGCAAGACGCCCAGACACTCTCGTCGTAATTGAACAATCACTGCACAGCTATCGTTTTTCTAGTTAAGTCGCGGCCATGAATTCGCTACATTTTCTGCCGTGAAACTGGGGGAGGAATGAAATAAGTGCCCCATGCACTGTGTTGTTCTAGCGCAGGAAGCTAGAAAGAACGGGCGTGCTTTTATTTAAGTGTGTGGTTAAAAAGATGGGAGTGTACTAGAGCATACAATTAATCTGAGGGTGAACGTTAGAGCGAGAACTAGAATAAGGATCGTGTAAGCTCGTCCCCCCTCTTTCACTACGGCGAGTTACTAACTCACTCATAATGAGTTTATATTACTTAGCAATACTAAACAGCGTCGGAAAGTAGTGTGATACTCTTAAGCCATAAAAGGAAGTCTCGACTGCACTTCGAGGAAATGTCAGTGAATATTGTCACGTACCCAAAGAAGAAGCAGATGTCTTAAAGGAGAAAAAAATTTATTAGAGCGAACGTGTGCTTCCTTATCAACTGAAAGAATACAGAGGTGGCGAAACAGCAGCCAACAAAGTGACGTGCGCAGACTGGTGGCGGGTGATCGAATGACGTCGCGTCTGCTCTCCGGTCATTTATCTCTGGGCCCGAGGGCTTCTCAAAACGTCGAATTGCATCCGGAACATTGTAGATCATAGAAGATTATTCTAGGCTGGGGACGTTAGTTTGCTACGCTCTCTCTGTCAAAGGAAATAACACGTGGGTCATAAAAAATAGAACTACGTCAAAAAGCTACTGATACAACGAAGGCACGCGAAGCTGAACGTCAACGGAAACGACGAACTGAAAACTTTAGAGGGGGATGCTGAATTTCCCGTGGGAAAGCTGTGGCGGGAAGCGCCACGCGCCTTGCAGCTCAACCAGCCCCGTCCGCAGCGCCTCTGATGCTAATTGTGGCAGGATGCCCCTAGGGATTGGCCAACCAAAGAATCCATCACGAGATAGGTTCGCGTTCAACCACCGTCGTCATCTTCCCGTAGGGGAACCGCCGAAGAAGAAGAAGAACGAGAAGACAAAGCCTCGAAGAGGAGGGCGTGTACATTGCTCTCAGCCGGTGCACCATTGTCAACAACCTTTACCTCACCAAAGCTGACGGAGACTACCGATTCTACCACAGAGACAACATCGACAAGAACATGATGGACGAGTTTCGGCGCCTCGAGGACCACCGCCTACTCACCGTAACACAACAGCACTTGCGTGCCTTTGCCACCGGTGTGGACCCGGACGCGGAATTCTCTCTGGCGCTAGTAAAAACAAGATCACTCAACATAACGGCAACACAATGGAACCACACGGAACCGCCACGATGCTTCGCATCCTCATCAGGGTTCCCCACGGGAAGATGGTGTAATTTTTTTCAGACGCCTAAGGGTTAACGCATTGTAGAGATTGTCTGAAGAGCTCGGAACTCTCGACCCAACGCATGCTGACAGAGTGGACACGAGCAGCCAGCAAGGACCAGGGCATCCCGGACTAGCGCACCCCGCCCACCTGTGCTCTCACCATCCTGCGCCGTTAAGCGCGAATTAAAGATGTTTATTCCGTTTCTCTGTGAAGAGTTGAGAGAAAATATACGAGGACACAGTACGCTCTGTTTCGTTCGTCAATAGACGCGTTTCCTGTTAAATCGCATGTTAATCACGGCGGCGTCAAAAGGGCGTGACATTGTAATTTTATTAGGACGAATTCCCGGTGTAATTAAAAGAGCTTTGTAGCAATGAGGCTTACTTTCTTTTGGGATATCTAGAGGGTTCACGTAGCGGTTTATTTCATGTGCCATACTCGCAGTATATGCTGCTTTCAAAATTGTGCTTCATTTGCTCCCCTTGGTCCATTGCTAGTTCAGGGTAGATTATCCCTTAACATGCTCCAAAAGGCGCATCTCTAAACATGGGACTATGCATTGACCAAAATATTTGCGCAGGTTTTGTAAAATTTGCCGTACACCATGTCAGCACGCCGCGCAGCCATGCGCGAGAAATCGGGCAATGCTTCTGCGGGGGGCAAAACTATTTTTCAGACCATTCCCACGTGAAGCCAACCTTAAAGGGACAACCAGAAAGTGAGCGAGTTCTAGCATGACGCTGAGGATACTTTTCGGGGCAGAAGTTCAATAAACTTGCAAGCGATGTTATTCTTCCCTGTTTCCCATGCTTGACCGCACTTATTCAGAGCGTACTTATATTTTTTCTATTCTGTGTCGTCAAGAATACAGGAACGCTTCTATCATTTCTTTGGACTATGGGGCTGACATTACTTCCTAGCACGGCAGTTTCAGACGGTCCTTACTATAGCTACGCCTGGCGCAGCGAAAGTGCAGGGGCGTGGAATTAATTATTACTTGTGAACACGACTGGCATATAGCGTTACAGATGGTACTAATCGCTGCGGCATTGTTTTTTTTCTAGTTTAGGCATTGCGCTACCAACCCATTATTATCCCGAAAACACCATATACCATAGATCTGAGGGCCATTGTTTCACGAGACCAGAAATGGCCAGTAGACGAAAGAGAAAAGCTAGCAAAGTTAGCTAATTATTTCGTTACAATCCGGGCTTGACTTAATTTAACTATGCCTCCGGGTACCGCAGCAACCCAACAACCCCGAAGTCACGGCTTCTTTACAGTTCCAGCTGACTGAAAGTTGTTCCAGTGTGCGCTTCACTGGGGGCGTGAGGGCCAAGGAGCAAGTATATGGGTGGCATTCGCTGAAAATTTTATTTCTGAATTTTTTTTTGCTTGGGAACATTGAAAATGGTCATCCCTGTGCCGCTTCTACACTCACATGGTACCGCTTGTGCCATCGCGACCGCACGTTGCCAAATAAAAAATGCGTGCATCGTGTGACCCGTTACAACACGATTCTCAATAGTGGGGTCAGCAGCAATGTATTAATCGCACTGACATTGGTGTTGACGTATTACCAAGTGCTCGGTGGGGCACAGTTTAGAACATCAAACACACGCCATGTGCTTAGCACGAACAAGAACCTCCATCTTGCGGAGCCCGACCTAACAAGGGACGGCACGCATGCTTGCCCACATGCATACCACGCCAGTGAATATAACCTATATGTGGGAGAGGAAACTGCTCCTTGCGAGAAGTGCGGGCGAGCGACCAGATAATGTCACAATAACAACCAAGGTGAACTGGAAAGCTTCGTAGCTAAACAGCGAAGGAAAGGCTAGCGGCACGTGATGGATGAAATGATAGCGGCCGAAATTCATTCCTGGGCGGCGCTGGGAAAGGCCGATCGCTGCGGCATCCCAGTATCTCCCGAGCTGAAAAAAAGAGTACAGTGAGGCTATTCGTCGGTCGCATCTGTTACTACCGCCGGTACATACCGAAATTAGCCGAGGAGGCGCTGCCTCTCACACAGCTAACCACCAAGAAACCCTTTCAATGGGAAGCGGAGCAGCAACAGACCTTCACGTCGAGGAAACACAAGTTGGTTGCAGCCCACGTGCGTAAGTTTTCAGACTCCAACCGGCCCTTCATTCTCACGACGGACGCTCCCAAAGTAGCTGTAAGGTAAGTACTCTCCTAGGAGTTTTACGGCAAAGAACACCCAGTGGCATACCCCAGTAGGCATTTGAATCAGCCGAACACGAGTATGGAGCTACCGAACAGGAGTGCCTCGCAGTGACATGGGATGTGCGCCACTTCAGATGCTACATGTACGGGTGGCACTCCACATACTGATTGATTGCCAGCCTCTCAATTGGCTGAAGAATGTTTGGAACCTGAGCTCGAGGCTAGAAAGGTGGAACCGGCTTTCGCAGGAGTAGGGCTTCGAGATCCTTCACAGGTCAGGAACAACCAATCACAACGCGGACGCCCTAAGTAGAGCACCCGTCCGAGTGGCAGACATCTTTGTACCATCGGGGGAAGAACCCCGTGTGGAACAAGAACAACACGATGATCAATAATTGCAGGCGATCAACACGTCACTGGAAACGGGCGCAACGACGATGATAGAGGCGGATAGGATGATTACTACTACTACTTCAGTGAAAAGTGACGATAGGAAATGTAAACATGCAATTTCAAACCTAATGCTATGCGTAGTAGTGTGTCCTTTAGTACTTACATAGAAAGAACACCTGGAGATTCCCTATGGTTCAACCCTTACGCGACTTAGTGCGTACTTCGCCAATGTTTTTCACTTTTAGCCCTTTGTTGGACAGCGGGACACAAGATCGCACTTGCTATTTAACGTTCTAGGCACTGTTGCTTCATTACAAATCTGGCGGCATTGCGTACGGGTCAATAACTTCACCTCCGGATATAGCGGAACATTCTACATGCACTTTGGTAACGTTGCTAATGAAGGGAAGCACGCCGCAAGACAAGCAGGACGATTTGGTTTTTAGATGCGACTGCATCCCATTCACTCGCCTTGTCCCTCCATACGGCGTTGTTGTTGTCCGTCCACACCCCTCCCCCATTCTCTTCGCCGCGCGAGCTGCGCTCTCCGCCGCTCACCCCCTCTCCTCTCTGATTGCGAACGCTCTCTCGCGAGGGGCATTGGATTGGATTCGATTGGCTTGGCTTGGATTTAGATTGGATTGGATTAAAGTGGATTGTGTTGGATTGTGTTGCATCATAGCCGCGCCACGTTGCGTCATAGCCGCGGTCGTTCCAGCACCGGCGTTCTGATTTCGGGCACGTGCATAGACTTGATCTTCGTTGCAAATTGCAAGGTGGTCCTGTTACTTCACCATCCACTACGCGTACACTTCAGCGACCACGAGGCCGTCATCGTTGACGTTACGCCGCGTGTTAAATAAAGAATACATCATACGCGTATTATAGAGAATCAACCCAACGGAAACACCAAGTGAACCCCCAAGATGCGTCGCATCTCCACAGGGTTCCCCTCGCGGGAAGGTGGGGAAATTTTTTTATGTTCGTGTCTTTTTGCGTTTTTGTGACACTTTTAAGCAGGAAAAAACTGCTGGCGAGTAAATATTGTCTGCCTTGAACTAGAATAACTACTTAAAATCAACCAATATCTATATTTTGTCATTTCTGAGCGTGTATAGAGAAACAAAATGATCTTTAAGAAAGGCGGTGTGATTCGCTTCGCGGCAGAGAGGGTTCTATTCACAACGAACCGATATTAGATGCGACTGCATCTCATTCACGCGCCCTGTCTCTGCATCCGTCGTCGGCGTTGTTGTCGGCGTCCGCCCCTCCCCCATTCTCCTCGCCGCGTGAGCTGCGGTCTCCGCCGCTCACCCCCTCTCCTCTCCGATAGCGAACACTCTCTCGCGAGGGGCATTGGATTGGATTCGAATGGATTGGCTTGGCTTGGCTTGGCTTGGCTTGGATTGGATTTGGATTGGATTAAAGTGGATTGTGTTGGATTGTGTTGCGTCATAGCCGCGGCAGACGCACTGGCGCCGGTGCGTCCCCTCACCGTTATGCGCGCTATAAAACGCGGTGCCTGCGCCGCTCCGCTGCATCGTTCCAGCGCCGTTCCTCCGCTGTCCAACGCTGCAACGGGAACCCCCTATGCGTCGCATCTACACAGGGGTTCCCACGAGGGGAGGTGGGAGATTTTTTATTTGTGTCGAAGGTTAGAAAAACATCTTTCAGCTGAAGAAGCACTTTCACTGGAACAACTCCACGGGGATACGTCGACTGCTAGCATCCGTGAGCTCATCATTCAGAGCTTCAACTCGTGGTGGTGCCACTTATGCCCAACCAGCAAAAAAGAAGTCCACGGTAACTACACACTGAATGCATGCAACGGCCCCCTAAGTATCTCCGCCAAGTAAGCAGTGGGACAGATGGGTCCCGCTTGAGCAAAGTGACCCAACTGGACAGTGGGACATACAGGTCCCACTTTTTTACAGGAATGAAACACTTCTTAGCGCTTCTGGATTTTTTTGTTGTAGTGAATATGGGATAAATAGCTGACCTAGAATGTTTTTAACACTATAACATTTGTTCCCTTGTTATGTCCACCGAAGGGTCAAATTGAATTATTTTCATGGCTTACGGTTAGTTTCTGGGGTATTAAATTATTGCTTTCCGCTCCTTAGGTCACGTTCTGTTAGCTCAGGCTAGGGTACCTTGCTGTATGTTATGCAGAGTGATTTAGTGCCAGACGCGGCAATTTTTTACGAAACGCCGGTGGACATCGGCATACCGGATTCCTTGTAGTACCGTCGGGCGGCATTTTAGAGAAGAAAAAATGACGTATGAACTGGACGCATTGACGCGCCAACTGACGGTGCGCGTGCCCTGCTTTAGCCTGTTTTTGCCCGTGTGCCTGCTTTTCTCTGCTCCGGGAAAAGCTTTGCATGCTTCAATGGAGTGGCTCTTAATTTTACCCCGTGAGCTCGCATCCCTCCGAAATATCTCCGAAATATCTCCAAATGGATAATACCAGTGTAGCGAGCTGAAAGTCGAATGAAGGAGAAGAGTGCCGCCCAATACTGTATCCTAGTAAGCGCCATGAGAGCGTCGCCAACGTAGTCATCACTATTGAGTGTCAAAGACTCGGGGGTAAACAGGACGGGAAGCCCGGCTTCGGCGATGACCTCACCACTGCAGGTACCGGTTTGTTCGGCTGCTGTGGTTTCCCAGGGTCAGTATTCCTCACGAATTCTTGGTTTTAATTCGGAATTTGAAATGGACCTAGAGATAACAGCCTCTTTGCAAGGCACTCTGGAAGTAAACGAGTAACTTCATCCCCTCCCCAACAAACCACTTCCCCCACGGAATCGAAATCCAAAGGGGGCCAAGCAGAAACTATCTTGGAGGCAGCCTGTGACTACTATTCACAACCCATAATGTCCAAATTATTAAATGAATTGTTCCAGGAATTGCCGTGCTCACGGTTTTAAAATGCCGTATTAACATTCCATGTCCAGATATTATACTCCTCAGACTCTTGGCTGTCGAGGGATAAGCCATTTACTCTTACGGATTTTTGTGCACTTCTGTTAGACTGGGCGACACGAAGTGGTGAATTTGACTGGTACCACACGAATGTTGCCATAAGGAACTGTATTTCCAGTTCTTGTCATCGATAACTCCTGGTGATAGAGTTATGCCTTCCTGGGAGCCTTCCTTTTTCTCTACTTAACGCACGTTTTCCGAACGAATTGAATACCAGTTCCCTGGTTGTTGCCCTTTCGTCTTGTATGCAAAACGTGACGGTTGCTCGTGTCTAACTCGCATCACGTCAGTTGGCGCTTCAAAACGGACATCTGTGGCTGGCGGTTGTTATGCTGCACATCCGACAATCTTTGCTTCAACACGGGCAGTGCGACATTTCTTCGAAGTCAAATGGGCCCAGTCTTGCACTTAACGTTAGAAAAGTGTGTATCAGTCTCTTCATGGAGTACTGTAGATTGCTCTACGACTAGCCACCATATACTGGCACTCCTCTTCCCGTCTTCTCCCTGCGCAGTTCCGATCGGGCCACTTCCTACGTATATTCTCACGTAGCCAAAGACGACGCAAGGTTTTCCAATAACACAGTTTATTCAAACGAACTTGTGCTCCGCTAACAACTTAAACAATAAACAAGCGGCGAAAAAGCAGTCAACAAAATTAGTGCCCATCCACGTTGTGAAGACAGATCACCTGTGAAGCCGGACGCAGAGAACGGAGTGCACAAAACAACATAGGTTTTTGTTTTTAATTTGCGATGGATCATAGTTGCTAGCCTATTATCTGATTACCATTTGAAAGACCCAACTGTTGATGTTGCGGACAAACCTCCAGCTGCCCCTGTCCCTCCCGCGTCCTGAACGTCTTCCTGTTGATGTGACACCCCACCCCAAGGCCCTCTGCAACTAAGGACACCGAACAGGTCCCATTGCGCAGTTTTTATGTCCGCGTTTAAACCCCGCACCAGCACAACAGGCACGTCATTCATCAGTACGGGTATAAAACCTATCTTTGCGCGTGCACGCCGCTTCCCGTCCCTCACGCTGTTCTCCACTACAAACCTGTGCACGCATAAACCGGCAACCGGTCATGTGCACTTTCGTATAATAGACAGACACGGCCGAAAATTCACAGTTCACTGTGAATTTAGTGCATCGACAATAGCGCCACCTATAAAATTGGTTAGCCTGCGCAGCATACAAGAGAGGCAAAAACTCGCACTTCACTTCTAGCTTTCTTAAAACCGCTGGCAGCCAAAACACACGAACAAACCCGAGGGTATAGCTCGCGGCAGTGTACATTGCGTGCAGGGAGGGTATGAACAGGGATACAACACCGGCCACTCACTCGTCTTTTACCCTTTCTTTCCCTCCCCAACTCAAAGCGTTCGGCCTCTCCCTTCTTAAATATTTCATTGAATCTCCTGTTTACACTATTGGCACCTATTCTTTCAAAACCTGTCTTCCACGCACATACGTCGAATGATGCGCTTCGAATGACAAATCATTCGCTGCTCACAACGAAGCATACCTTGCCTAATGGGGCACATAAAACTCGCGCCTTAAAATATAAACGCCAATAGCACAAGGGTTTTTTTTTCGGAGGGGAAATTGTCTGGCGACAAGTACCGTGAGGTTTTTGTTATTGCGTACACCTTATTCGCTTCGTGTATTTACAATACCCAAATGCTAAATTCATACAGTGCAGTTACACAGTGGTCTCTATGTAGTACATGCGAAGCACTTGCTGGTGATTTCGTGGACAGCACAGTGTTCTAGTAAAACTTCGTGTCGAGATTAGGAGTGTCGTGGAACACTGTATTTTTGTTGACCCGTATATAATTTGCTATTAGGGAGCGTGCCAAATGGCTCCAGTTGTCGAGCGGCTTAGTACTTTTGGAACAATGCTTTGAGCTTTGAGACCCTCTCGAAGTGTTCGTGGAAGCAAGTATAAGACAAGTCCGTCAAGTGCACGTTGAACAGAAGCCACGAGAAGCGGTTCCGAAGGCGCAGGGCTTTCACGTACTCCACCTGCACGTTTGACAAAAGTATGCGAACACGGTGTCACATGTGAGCGTTTGCAATGACAATAAACTTTTACTGTATTTTTTTATTTACTCGCAGAACAGCATTTTAGAGCAATTTTTAAGGGGCCTAGTCCACAAAACACAACCTTGTTCAATTTGTAAAAAAAAAACTCATTACTTCGCACAGACACACAAAAAAAGGTTTTAAACAAAAACAAAAGCAAGCCGTTTTGAAACACATATTCCTCGCTACGTGACGTCAGCATGACGCAAAAGACGGAGCAGTGAGAAATTAGGGGGAACAATAGAAAATATTTATGAGTGTGCTAATTGTACATTAACATTCAAGTGATCCCATCAAATACAACCCGAGGCCCGCTACAGTCGTGAGCGATGTGTTGACGGTGGGTTTGCTCGGCGGCTACCAATCGCAGTGACGTCACAAAACGTATTTCCAGTCACAGTGACATCACCGGAGACTGACACTAAAGTCGCTGCTGCTTTGTCCGTTTTCCTTAACCGGACCCTTCAATGCGTTTTTGAACCTTTTTTAGAAATCCTAAATCCTTGCCGAACGTAGTCAACCAGTACATAGGTTAGGGGGTCCCAAAGTAGCTCAGCCAAAAATAACGACTCTATACCATCAGAAACTTAAAATTTGCTGAAACATTTTCTCCCTTCCCCAGTTTTAGCTTTCTTTGACCTTTCGAATTATATCACTACAGCGATGTGGCTGCTATTGGTCGGTTTTTCTTCGGTTGCAGCAATGATCACATTCGGTAGCCACTCCAAAAATAAATCCCCAAAATCAGAACGGAAACGGAAGGCACATCATCATCTATGACGAGTCAATCACACGGTGCCGCTGCTGCCGGCGATACCTATAGCTTTCACAGTGCTTCCATACGCGGAGAAAAGAGTGAAAGCGTTTATCGGAAGAATTGGAGAGTCTTGGTTTTACCTGTGACATTGGTATCATTGCCATCGGGACAAAACGGGGCATGTAGCCACACGCCGCTGCATTGCGTCCTGTTATTACACACAAAGGGTGTCTTTTGTGGTCAACGTTTTAGGGAGAAAGCTCTACTACGCTACATCTGATAAGGTCATTCATCGCGCGGCAAGTAACTTTCAGCCCCCGGTGTCCAAGCTGTGCCTCTCTTTTTAACCGCTTCACTCACTTGATCACTCAGTGCTGGCTGGCACGACTGTCCATGGGCTTCGCTGCTGCTCACATGTGGCCGCTTATGTTAACCCACACCTTCCCCCACCGAACCCAACAGGTCTTCACACCCCCTCGTTTTCCCCTGCCCCAATTGCTGGGCATGTGGTGCTCCGTGACACCCACTACCAGTCCCTTGGTGACTGTTAAGCTTCCCCATGACCCTCTCTTCTCCCCCAGCCTCTGGAAACAGGCCGCGGGAACCAGGAGATCTCCGATGAATTGTTGGTGACGACGCGGGCACTGCGGGTCGCGGCGGCCCCATGGACCTCCGCCGTTCCCCTTCCTAATGCCGGAGACAAAGGTTCTCTCTCTCAGCGCAAGCGAACGAATATGTGAGGGTTTAACGGCTGCTTCCCAAGCGCTTGGTTCCTGAGTATCGCGAGCGAAAACGCGCCAGCTTTGTTGTCTTCCCGTGCCCTTCAGCGCAAGCGGAAACATCAATCCAATATTGAAGTGGATATAGCCAGACGGGAGGCTGCGAAATCTCTAGCAAAGACGAACTTCCACGAAACGCTGTGTGCATAGTACTTGCTGTCGCTCGGGACAACTAGGTTTAGAAGTGTTAAATGTCCGCCATTTTGTCTTCAAACCTACGTTAGAGTGCTTTCGTCAGTGAGTTGGTGAAATTTGAGACGCTTAACCAAAACCGGCAAATTTTCATATAAGCAAGCTGGTGATGCGCTTCTTCATAACATGGCGTCTGTGCTGTGTACACGTAATTAACAAACGTATTCCACAAAAGCCTCGTTAAAGCGTATTTTTAATGCACTCTACAACACTTCCGATAAACGTTTGAACTGTTTCCTTCCCGCCTGGAAGCATTGTGGAAGCTTTAGATACCGACAGCACAGAGCGGCACTGCGCCATTTGCTCGTTGCAGCGCATCTGCCTTCTGTTTCTGCTTTACTTTAGGACTTCTTTCTAATTTGGCTATTGAATGCATGTATTGCTGCCACTGAAAGAAAGCCGGACAATATCCGCCACACCCCTGTAATGACGTAAATCCAGCGCTCGAACGTTTTTAAGATATCTGATGGGCACAGAGCAGTAATTTCTTGCTGAGGTGCAACGGATCCTCCGATTCAAGGTAACGGATTTTTTTGTTGAATACGTTCTGAAAGCATTTACGATTTCAAAAAAAGTTAAAGCAGCGTTGCAGGGTCCCTTCGGTGACGTTCTTACGCAAATAAATTTAGTCAACGCATGCAAAACAAAGGGCGCCTGCATTTAACGCCAGTGAAGCTGACCTTGTCCTCGATGGTTTTCACGGTGTCGCCGAGGAAAACATGGGCCTGGCTAGTCCGCATCACGTATCCGGCTACAGTCGCGGAACTCTCAACCTTGGCTTGCGGCGTGTCATAGGGGCAGACCTGGAACGGGTGGAGTACGTGCGTATATTGAGTGCGTGCTTACCATCACCCGCTCGCGGATTATCGCATCAAGCCAAGTTTAGGTACCAGACACACACAGGTGCCCATGCTATCCTAGAGAGATTCCTTTCTATAGTTCTCGCGTGGGTCGTAAAGGATATCTGCCTTTTAAAACTTGTGCCGGAACACTAGCAGTTATAACAGGGAAGGGTAAGGTAGAAGAGAGAACGTGGGCAGTTCCATGCCACATCCCGGTATGCCGTCCGGGTGTACGCAACAAAGAAGTCCGCGCATTCTTAAGGTCTTGAACCTGAAAGGCGGCCTCCGTGGTCAGCTTGTATCTCGCGTGGTTTGGTTTCCTGGTTCCTCCACAAATAGGTGTCAAGTGGAGAAGAGGGAAACGTTGTGCCGCATACCACGCATACGTGTGAATCACCGTAACATAAAAGTGATCATGCACAGCGTCAGACGACGGAAGGCAACAAGCAAGAAATACACACCACGAGCAGCGTTTTTCAACTACATTGTGCCATGGGGCTCTGTTTCTTACTGGTTGTGTTCCGTTTTCTTTTTTCTTGTGCCGTGCAAGAGGAACTGAGTCATTGCTGGTTTTTCATAAGAATGAGCAGTGGCTAGCGCATCGAGAAATAGGATACATCACGAGAGACGTTCAACATCTCAATCCCAAAGGCGAGGACACCATCAGCTCCAAGCGCAGGGAAGAGCGCTGTGCAGCCAATCGCTTCCTCGGCCGGCACACGTCCGGCGCCTTACGCGGAGGTCAACGTTATATTGTGTAGCTTCCCGGGAAGCTCCCCGGAAGTCGCCTTCCTGGAACAGCAGGCGCGATACGCGGAGACAGCGTTATCTTGTGCAGCCCCAGGAGAAGAGCGTAAGAAATCTCCGTTTTAAAGCGAAGCTTTTAATGACTAACTGATGACGTCCCTCCGCACCACAAAACGCACTGTAGAAAATCCAACTTCCTCTAACAGCTAATATGATCGCGGGTATCGAACCTGGCTTCAAGCGCAATGAAACTGCCGCTTATGCGATTTCCCCTTCGACATGGTAAAAGCAGTTTCGACTAGGAGAGTCGTGCATAAAAGCGCGAAATTAGCCAGAAGGATCATCCTTAGCTCCGTCTAGTGACGCCCATAGTTGAACGTGAAGCTTACTCCGTGCAAAAGTCAAATGGCGAAGGGTCATAGTCAAAGCCGCTGCCATAGAAACATTAAACTGTTTGCAAGTCAATGTGAAAGGTGAACAAGTCAACCTAGTCCAAACCGACTACGACTCAGTCTCATATCAGTTAACCAGGGAAGCCTTCACAAGAAAGCTTCGTGTGCAACCGTCGTCGTCGGTAGATGGAGGGGTGCGTCGTTGAAAACAGATTTTCGCTCCACCTGGAGGAATTTCCTCCTGTCCAAGGATTCTTGTTACGCGCCCCATCCTGAGTGTGTGGGCTCCAGTCCCAGTGACTGTGATCTTGGCCGACTAAGTGTAACTCGAACGCATTAAGGCACGTATACAAGGGCAATTGAGGGGGCCTGGCTGCAATAAGGCACGTTTAAGTACAAGCGGACTTCATTCAAAGTCCTTGAGATTAACGGTCGACGTAAATTTGGTCAGCGGGTTAGGAGGACATGTAGTGAAATTGTTTCAGGACCTACGCACTAAGGCTTGGGTAGTGCGGTAAAAGATAACTATGAATAAAACGTACGCAAATCTAAAGAGACACGTGCAAAGCACTTTTTGCAGGTTAATTAACGAAGTTCAAGAACGGAAGTTAGGACTCGGCATTGGATGATTACAACTGCCTTGGACAGGTTGTCAGCGTCATCCCAACCACAAAAAATAATCCGCCGCAGAGCATATGGGCTGACGAGCGCGCGCGCGCGGCAAACACTCTCACGTAATGAATAGTACTGGATACCTTTACCAATAAATATCGCGACGTGCAACCGATACTGCCGGTGATAAGATATGACGCAGAAGCCAGGCTTCTTACTGAGAACGTATTAAGGCTACGTAGATAAACTCAACGAACCGGGTAACGTAGGATTACACGAGTAAGATGTAGGGACATGGAAAGACCGCTTTGGATAAGGAACAAACGCGGGTGGAAAGTTCCGAGCAGTTGACAACATCGTCCGCTTTTGCGCAACCACAAACTTACAAATTCACAGCATCCTCCGACCAACGGCCTTCCGGAGCACCTTGACCCAACTTTAACAGACTTGCTTCTCATGCACGCTTCTGATGACCGTCGCGACAGGGACACTGCTCTGCCTTACTCCTTTTTACAAGCCTCTACGGTCGACGAGCTGTACCTTACCGCTGAGTGGCTTATTCAAACAAACCACGCTTTTTTAGGGATATGTGCAAGATGCCATCGCACGCGCTGGTTTCTCCGCCGCGTAGCTGGCACCAGGCTCACTTCATACCAGTATTTCTGAAAGTCAAATTATGATCGAGGCCCACGCAACTTTATTCCCGAATTCTCAGACGCCAGTTATGGCGTCTGAGAACATTCTCAAGCAGTTACTACTATCCCTGCCATGTCCTCTGCCAAGTGACGGAGGCGAACTGGAAAATCACCCCTATGGTTCCGTCTGGCTCATTTCGCCCTCCCATAATAGACATCATCTATGTCGTACATCTGAAGCCCTACCATTCACAGCCTAAAATTCTACTCTGACAAACACCGAGACGTCGCTCACCCCCCAGGAGGGGGGGGGGGGGTTCTGTTACGAGACATTTGATGCAGTTGCTGTGAAGAGGACACTAGTTGCGCTGTGTCGAAGTGGGATCATCATCAAGGAGGGAATAAGAAGAGGACGCTGACGGTGGCGTGTGTGAAGTTCGTGCTTTTGCTTGCGCAGCGCTCTCTACCACTGTTCATTCTGTAAACAGCAACTTGTAAATACTGTAAACAGAGTTCTGTTAATACCTTGGTACCTTGGTATACCGTATCAATATCACAGATAGAATAACAAACAAAATGAAGCTGAAATGGGTGTGCTTAGGGTGAAGCGGCAACAGGTGGACCACTTGGGTGACAGAGTGACTACCGACTCCTCAGGGATGGGATAGGAGGAGATGAAAACAACCAACTTGTTGGGGGTGGAACTAAAATAAATCGGCGGCACAGAATGGCCTCGGGCAGCATATGAACGCATTATTGGAGATTTATGAGGTAGGCCTTCGTCATTCAGTTGTTTATGATGACGGTGGTGATGATGATGTAGAGGCGGGAGAGAAAGAGGGGTACCCACAAGGACTGTGGGTACCCCTTTCTGGGGAATTACTTAAGGCGATTCTAAATTACTACGGAAGTTAACGGAGGAACCTACGACGTAGTTACCGAAGGTGCACCTCGACCTGTCGAGAACATCGCCCCTACATTGTTACTGTCGTCCGTATGAAACTTTCCTCCACTCTTTGCCAAAGACTCTGCGTGGACACCTCAAGCAATGTAGCTTTAATGCACCACGGTACGATAATTTAATGGGAGGGCGTCACACATCGCGTTGTTATATGCTCGTTCTTGGAACCATCCCCTGTGCATGCAGGTGAAGGAGATCCATTTCGGGGCTTCACTGCCGACGTACGCTGAAGAGGGCGGAGATCAAAATCAGTGCGAGGCTGCGTACGGTTGACCAGGCAAGCTACGTTTCCAGCCTCACAAAAATCGCTGCAACGAATCTCCTCTCAAGCTAGGCACTTCCGCTTCGTAGACACTAACTTCTTGCGTCTTAGTAGGTTTGTAACCCCTTACAGGGTCCCAATAGTGCGTTTGCAATTATTGCTGCTGTCACGACTTCAAAATACTTAGAATATTGAAAGGTAACTGTCCGGATGTCAGGAATTCTGATTTCGTGATGAAAATCAGTGCATGCAGTGCAACTGACCCCGTAAACTTTGCCGCGTGGGAGTCCAACGTGTAGACTCGGCCGAGGGTGTTCGCGAACCAAAAGTGAAATGAACGGGTCCCGGTTTGTTCCTATCCTCCACCTATAGGCCGGATAACAGGCGCCACAAATAAGCGCGCTGTCGTTTCGCTGTTTACGCAAAAATGATTATATATTACGCTGCAAAGCCCGCAACTGACCATGCTGGCATCTGACAACGGGCCGGCGTTCAAGCAGGGCTTGTAGGCGATGTCGTGCGCACCACCCGAGTTGTGCTTTAGTAGGTACGTCATCACGCCCATCTCGAGAGACAGGCCAACGACGGCAGTTGACTTCTTGTACTGGAAGCTCGCTTTCACCAGCTCGCCGTGGCGTTCCTAGGAAAGAGCACAGCCACCATTGCAGTCAGAGGACAAGTGGGGGCAAAATGTAGACAGATTGACGTGTATTTCCGCTGTACTTTGCGGGGAACTGGTGCTCGTGACAAAACGATGCTAGTGTAACAGCCGCACTGTAAGATGATCCCGTGGTTCAGCCTCACCACAATGCGCTCGACTAACCAATTTAATCACGAACATTCCGCCATTTACTCGTTCGAGGATAAGACTTGGCCCAAAAGTTCTGTTTGCCCTGTGGCACTATGCAGTGCAGCATGACGGTTTCCATTGCGCATTCAATTGGTGCCCGCGACGCTCCCATGTCGCGATTTAGCTCTATTAAAACACGGTATTCGTTAGACGAGTGCATTCTGGGGCCGTTCAACCACGCCTCTGGTGTAGAGTGCATGTGCAGGAGAAGCGAGAAGCGAATTCAAGACAGGGGGGTGACTTTTCCCGGCCTACGCACGCGAACAATGGCGGCAGTTAATAAAACATCCGCTCTTAACAAAAATAGAAGAATGTTCGTATCAGCCCCCGTCATCACAAACAATCCCCACCGAATGAAGCAGAGCAATTAATAGAAAAAAGTTTGAAGGTTTGGCGAAATTTAAGTCTCGGTCGGAATGTAACCCTGCGCTTCCGAGACACCCCTCCCCCCACAGCTCGATGACTCGACGGCGTCGGTTTTGCGATAAGGGAGCGCCGGAGCAAATGAAATGGCATATCGTGCTAACGAGAGGGCGAGTTCTCCAAATGGACCCTACTCGACTGCAACTTTAAAACGACGGAAGTTGCTAATGCACTCCAACTACGCAGCCGGCTGTTCCTCAAACGGCGTAAAAAGTCGGTTACTGCGAGTATTTTAAACTTGACACGATTCGGTTCCATGATTTTTCTGACAGTCTGCTTACAAATTACTCCAGCGACGACAAACTAACTAGGTTAGCGATAGCAGACAATGCCACCCTTTGAGCGCCATCGCCTTTCAAAACACTCGCGCGCGAACACACAGGTCCTTCGCGTCGAGGACGCGAAACACTGCCCATGCGCTCTTGCGGTTCCTAACTTGTACCCGGGTTAACGCGTGATAACGAGACGACATGGTCGGGAACTGGGCAATAATGCTTCCGCATTCTGTGTAATTCATACTGCGTCCTTGTAATTGCCTTAGGTTATCGCACAAAAGTACAACGAAGCAGTAAGAGCCCTTTGGAATATCTGCCGTGTAATATAAGCATAGAAAACAGGCAGAGCACATACCGTACGCCTGTCTCTAAATGTCGTGGGGTTGCGACAAGCTCTCCTTATTACCTCACACGCGTTCCTAGAACGAACCCCTGCATGTTTTGAGGGAGAAAACCCTGTCGTGCAAGTGCTCCGAGTTCACGCAGTATTATTGCGGGCAAAAAAAAGTGTGCTCCGCATTGATAGTAACATTTATACAAGCGCCAAACTATGTCGCTTTGCAAACCTTAAAGCATTTTTTGTGGTAGTCTCATTTTTTCTCATGTATGCATATGTTTTTCCTGCGTCTCCCGTGGTATTTATCTCTTTCGACTGGCGCTCTGCGTTGCGTCATTTCTTCCTCATTGTACAACAACACAGCTGACCAAAACTCACCATTGACGGGTAGTTTCTGTGCTTGGTCGTCACCGAAGGAGGAACAGCCTCGCAGTCACGGTGCGATTCCACAGCCCCAACTGAGCTGATGGCGATGACAGTATCTGCCGCGTACTCACTGCAACAAACCGCGTTAAACGGGGTGACCGAGCGTTCTCCGTTACTACCAATTAGATTCTCAGGTCAAACGTGTATGTATCATTGTTGCGGGGCCGAAAGGGTCGCGCAGAGTGACACACAATTGCGTAACTCAGCGCAGAAACACTTCAATTAGCCGCGTGATAAACCTTCTGATAAACACCGGGGCGGCCCGTTTACAGCTTCGATGGAAAGCCATCTCCACAGGCTGTTACGGCCGAACATTGTTTACAGCGAAGCCTTGTATTTCTCACTCCTTTGACCACAAGTACCTCTGCTTCGCTCTTCTTCTCCACCGCCGATGCCTCTCAACTCTACTGATAACGGTGATAGCGCCGTTAGCAGAAGTTGCACTTTTGACCCGCTATGTAATGCACGCCTGTCGCTCACTCGGAGGAAAGACAGCTACAAGTGATCGGGTGTCGGCGCGCAGAGAAGCGCGAATGGGCGCGAAATGTACGAATTTACTATTTTGTTGAGAAATGAGTTTAAGACCCCACGGGAATATTGGGAGATGAAGCAGATGTGATAGTCGCACGCGAAAAAAACCACAACAACGCGCTTTTAACAAATCATTTCTGCCAGCGGCCATTAAAGAGTGGATACGAATTGGCGCATGTAATTGTCAGTGAAACCATTTTCTTTCTATTTAGAGATTTATTGGTAGCCACCCTGAATTGGAATCTCTGTTTTTTCTTTTTTTTCTGTTTTTTCAATTCCCCCTGCACATTTCGGATAGTGAATTAACATTAATCATTTCGCTTCGCACGTTCTGTGTTCTGTTTTGTTGTTTGTTGCTAACTTTATGTTTGAGTAATTGAAAAACTGATACCATGCATGGCATTTAACTGCCATTTGTACTTCGGTTATTCCCACTTGATGTAGTACCCTTTAGAGGGGCCCTCAAGGGTAAATAATTATTAGGATGATATGATGATATGATCATGATCATGATGATGATGATGAACTCCGCTTTTTAAAAACGTTATCCCTTTATCCTTGTCAACTTGCTGCGGATCCCTTCAGAATAAGAGCAAGTTGCCCACTTGAAATGCCGGCGTGAGCCAAGGATTCTTGTTCAGCTTCAACGGCTTTCAGAGCGATATTCTCGCCGGTGTCTTTCAACTCTAAGCCCGCGCACATCTCCGGTTGCCGGTTTATGCACGAACGAGAGGTGGGTGGAGGGAGGGAGTGCGTGGACGCCCAGCTAGGCTTCATGCGCTCACCAATGACGTGCCCCTTGTGCTGCTCGGATATTTAAACGTGCACAGTACACAGGCGAAAGCGACCTTCCTGCTGTTCTCCGTGCGGGAGCGGATGGGGTTGGTGTGCTACACAGACAGAGAGACGCCTACGAAGGGGGAAGGAAACAGACAGCGCCCTCTTTGTCCGCTAGGGTAAAGCTCGTCTTTTTTTTTATTATTTCGTTAAGCTCCAGTCCTTCCATGTTTTATTCAGCTAATAGGCCAAGGAGGATGCTCATTCGCGAAGTACGAACAGCCTTGTTTGGTGCACTCCCTCTGCGGCGCCTAGCTTCGGTGGTCATTCTTCACAGAGTGGAAAGGCGCTCATTTTATTTAAACGCCCAAACGCGTATTTTGTCTTCATGTGCCTTTTTACTATTTCCCAAAAGTTTTCCTATATCCCGCACACGGTCGACGTTTTCGAATAAATTTTGAGCTGTGGACTTTGTTTTCGTTGCAGTGAGATCTTTTACAGAATTAGGGATTGTGTTGCTTCACTTACTCAACTACACGTTTAAAGATAGTCTTGAAATGCTTCCAGATGTTCTCGTCGTACTTGAACAACCCTAGCGCCACTATGGTTTTTCTGGTTGAGTCACCACCCTGAATTTTCTTCATTACCTGCAATGAAATTGGGGAAAGAAAAAGGAAGTTAAATGAACCAACCCTTTTTTAACTGCTTTACTCCACGGTAGAAGATTAGTTAGAATGGGCGTGCTATTTTAGTACCATCTTTGAGACGTTATCAGTCTACTTCAACTAAAAACTAAGCTGAGGCTGAACTTTCGACCCAGAACTAAACTAAGGGCGGTGTTTATTGTGTTCCCTTTGCAGCCTAACGAGTTTAAGTTTCCTACGCTAACCATCATGGAGAAGTTCTCGTATATGCTTAAAGCATAGAAGTAGGTCCAGAATACACTTCAAACAAGCGTCCGTAGGTGTCGTGTCACTGATCTGTAAGCCGGACGGGAGTTGGGTAAAACTGGCCCGAACCTTCTCTGCTCCCGAAGCTAATGGTTCGAGGAATGGAAAAACTCCCGCTTACTTCAGGAGCGGTTTGCTTCCCATATCTGTTTTATACAGATTTCGTTTTCTTTAATTAGGGCCCAAAGAAAAATACAAAAATACAAAATACAAACATATTTCTGCCGATATCAATGGCAGCAAACTTATATCAGATTTCACACAAATATTTCATATATTAAAAAAAGCCTATGAAGCAGACATACTCCCCAGGCACTTTCGGGTAATTAATCTGTGACGTCACAGTGCCTTGTTTGTGCGATTGGCAGTTTTGAGCGTAGGCACGACCAAGAAGTAATAAAGGGTGATTTTAGCTGGGCCCCTTTACGGAACTTGCCCTTATTACGTCGCTACAGTCAAACTTTTATTTTTTCAATATATTGCAGTATTTCGCTTAGAAACACATATTGTAGACACTGTGAAGCTAAGTTGGGTGCCAAACGCTAGTTCTTTCAAAGTTGTATCTGCTGTCATGCCCCTTTATGCATTGATTCTACGGGAAGCAAAGCCTCAACAGAGACACCAAAAAGCTCATTACTCCTTAACACAACCACTCATTCTTTCCTGCCCTTATAAGACCACTAAGGCAAGGAGGGACGCTGTATGAACAGGAATACGCGCTTGAAGTCAAGAATAAAAAAAAAATCGTGTTTGTATTTGCACACTTTATCACAGCATTTGAAAAAGTTGGGGCACTTACAAGGTCCACGCGGTT
Organism: Haemaphysalis longicornis; assembly: GCA_013339765.2. Taxonomy (NCBI): domain Eukaryota; kingdom Metazoa; phylum Arthropoda; class Arachnida; order Ixodida; family Ixodidae; genus Haemaphysalis; species Haemaphysalis longicornis. The sequence continues at coordinate 163,793,333 of CM023452.1, forward strand.
TATTCGGCAAAAAACAAGGTAAAACATGTTTTTCCGTCGTCAAAAAAAGAGGTGAAAAAGATCGTAAGAAAGAGCTGTGGTGAGAAACATACACAGTTCGTTTCTTCTCCATATTATGTTGTTGACTTAGTCCATTCAAGTGTGGTCGGACCTTTATTGGACAATCGAGTCGTTTGATTGTTGGCTTAGAGAGCGTTGCAAAGCGCCTAAGGGAGCGGCTTGAGTCAGTTACCGATGGGTTTTGTGGAATGCGGCTGCGCACGGGTTTTGAGTGACACCACAGTCGTGTTTCGACACTTCGATCAAAGGTCGGCGGAGGTGGTAGAGGCTCACCACATGCAAAAACTTGCTGACATGTGCGTTCGCGCACCTTCTTCATTCGTTCTGGATGCAGAAGTTGCGTATCTCAGGGAGTCGATATGCTAGGCCATGGTGGGCGTCTTACCAGGCCCAACGTGCTGTCGCGTGGTGCAACGCTGCGCTGAGCCATTTACCCGGTTAATTTGGTGGTTTTTCGTACGTCTGGTGGCTAGTAATTTTTGTGTTCCTTAAATAATGCTTACGTGAAGTTCAGCACTTGTCGTGTGGTATCTTCCCCCTAATACTTGTACGCTTCGCGCTGCGACAATGAATATGTACCAACTTCCCGTTTTCCAATTCAATCAATGTTCCCACTAATGCAAGTGTAGGAGAACATCAAAGTGCGATATCTGCGCGGCATGTCAACGATTTAGTGATTCATTGATGGGGAAGTTTAACGTGCCGCAGCTGCACCGGGGTTGTGAAGCGCGCCTTTGTGGAAGGCTCCGGAAAAAGTTTGACCACATGTAGATTTCAAGCGCACGCCTAAATAAGACAAACGTCGGGGGTTTTCAGTTTTCGCCTCACCACAAAAGCATCCACGACCCTTGTCCCCGCGACCCTGGTCTCCGCAGCATAACGCCTTAGCTACTCAGAAACAGCGGTGGGATCAACCATTTCTGGCTAGTGCACGGTCGGGCTGACGCGGAGTTTGAATTATCTGTGGCAAAACATATCGTGTTCGAACTAACGTTTTGTTTGTACGAACTTCTACGACCCTCCACCTGACCAAATCATAATGTTAAAACTATCCATAAATTTCGATTACTGAGGGGGAATGTTACTTTTTTAACTGCATTCACTTTTGTTTGTTCGAAATTTGAGCTTATTTTTATACAAAGATTGAGATCATGGCGTAATGTACGATGCACGTTAATTTATGCCGTCATTTGTTCTGACCGGAGTTTCTTGAATTGGCCATTTTAAAGCACTTAGCGATTGTTAGGATGCCCTGTTTATGTTTCTGTTCACGTTAGAGTTCTCAATTAAGAGCAGAGTGGAACACCGAGTGACAAGAAGGCGTATTGGAAAGCTGGAAACAGCAAAGCACCTACCCAGAATATGTCCGCGTGTGATAACTATTGAGTATGGGGAGCATATCGTCCTGTTCCATGCTGTGTTCACTCCATCGTGTCCGAAGAGAGGATAGTCGGAGGGCATTTCTTTTTTGTCCGACCAAGTCACTCAACTAGGGGAGGACAATGAGCGGCTCCGCCGGGAGAGTGCAACAAAGGCCGAGGCCCACGCTATCGCAGTGAAATCGCTGCGCCAGGAGGTGCAGTCTCTCCGCGGTGATTTGGCTCGTCTGAGGGGGCCGCCACGGCTGGCTCATTTCCCGCCGCTCCTAACCAGGACAGCCGCGGAAACGAAACCCGCTGCCCCGCAGACGCCCGGCTCTGCCCAGAATGCTGCGTTTCCCCTCCTTTCCTCTTCGTCGCCCACTCTTCAAGCCAACAATGAGGACGGCGAGCGTGTCTCGTCTGAAGCCGGGGGGCGCACGGCATCGGCGGGGCTGCAGGAGCCAGGCGTTGCTTCCGGCTCGACAGGAAAGACCCAGCGGCCTGCGCGTTTTGGTGTTTGTGTGACCAGCGAACTGTCGGTGGTGGCATCACGACCTCGGCGGAAGGCAATGTTTGTCTCGAAGCTGTCTCCGGCTACCACACCGGCCCAGCTCCATGAACACTTTTCCAGCCTTGGAGTACAGCCTCTGGCCTGTCGTCGACTGAAGACGCGCTATGCCTCATATTCGTCTTTCCACGTTGCTTTGGAAGACGAGGCATTCCAGCGCCTTCAGGATCCTAACCTGTGGCCCAAAAATTGTCTGTTCAAGCCGTTCGAGGGGACCCTACACGACCATCATCTGCACCCATCTGAAACCAGGCAAGCTGTACAGGATACTTAGCGTGGTATAAGTACTAATCTCAGGCAGAAAAAAAAATGTCATTTCAAAATGTCGATGACTTTCTCAAGGCTTTCCAACCATTATGTTCCAGCTCATGCACTGTTCTTCACGTAAATATTCGGAGCATTCGAAAACATTGGGATGAATTTGCCCTACTCTCGAACCTTCTCTCAAACACGGTTGACGTTTTTGCACTCACTGAAATTAATATCACTGACGACCTGTCCAGCACCTTCTGTATTCCTGGTTACAGCAAACACTTCCTCACCCGAAAAAATAGCAGGGGTGGTGGCCTTGCCGTGTTCATTAAGCACAGTTTGTTTGTTTCAAATATTAACATTGTATTTTCATCGGCAGAAGCTCTGGCTTTTGAGCTAACCAAAAATGATCTTGTAATCCGTTTACTAGTTGTTTATCGCCCTCCCTCCGAAAGTGCGCTTTGTTTTATAGAAGAACTGCGGGAGGTGTGCAATAAAACTTTCAGCTCAGGCAACGTGTGCATAATCGGGGATTTCAACATCGACTTGCTCCGAAGCGAGCGGTCAGCTGTTGAACAATACTTGAACGCCCTTTCTGAATTCGGTATAGAGCCTCTTATCTGGGAACCCACAAGGGAGGAGTTCCTAAAAGATAATCTCACCCGTACATGTATTGATCATGTCAACGTGCGAGCATCCGACCTTTCTTGTGCGGCCGGGGCTGTAATTATGCAGAAACTAGCAGATCACTACTTCATAGTAGGTCAGTTAACCAAATCCAACTCTTTACAAACGGATCATTCTCATACTGTCACCATCTTAGATAAAAAGAAGTTTGACAAACAAATTGCTAGCTTTGACTGGAATGCTTTCATTCTAGATAATAACAACGCCACTGCATATGACAATTTTGTTCGCACGTTAGGCCAGATGAAGGAGGCCTGTAAGAAAACGGTAGTAATAAAAAAACGGAGGGCTGAGCATCAATGGCTTATTCCTGGTGTTTTGGCACTGATAAAGAAAAAAATATGCTTTGGGCAAGATGTCGCCGAGCCCCTGACAACACAGCGCTGCGCGACGAGTTCCGTACGGTGAGAAATAGAGTGACCGCGCAGATTCGTTTGTCAAAGAGGCAATTCTGTAGCGAACAGTTCAAAGCGTCTAGTCGCAATACAACCAAAACTTGGTCCTTAGTAAATCAATTACGAGGTAACGAACGCCTGTCTACTAAAAGCACAATAGAACGCAACTTTGGTTCCGCTACTTCCGACCTGGCCAACCAATTCAATGAATCGTTTTCATTGGAACAAAACGATCCAGTGCAGTGTGCAAGTAACAATACACTACCAAATTTTGTGTCATCGTCCGCATTTATCCCGCTCTTGACAGAGCCTGATCTCCTTTACATAGTCAGTAGTTTAAGCCGCAACAAATCATTAGGGCTTGATAACATACACATAGGTGATCTCTGCAGAAATATTGGGTATTTAAAAGGTGTTCTTTTGTTCATACTGAACAACATAATTGAACATTGCTCTTGGCCAGACAGTCTAAAGTGCGCACGTGTGGTTCCCCTCTATAAAAGCGGCAAAAAAAAGGACCCTTTGAACTACCGCCCTATTTCAGTTGTATCTTGTTTTTCTCAAATTCTTGAAAAGCACATATTGGGTGTCATGACTTCCTTTGTGACAAAACATGAGTTACTGAGCGAACATCAATACGGATTCATCTCCGGCACGGGCACGCAGGTGTTACTTGAAAAGTTGTCTGATACCCTTCATAACAGCATAGATCAGAATGAGGTTTCGTTTGGGTTATTTCTTGATGTTAAGAAAGCGTTTAATACTGTGAACCATGGTATACTCTGTTCTAAATTATACCGTTATGGCTTCCGCGGACCATTTCTATCTCTGCTTCAAAATTACCTTCGGGATCGTTCTCAAGTGGTCTCACTTGGGTCAGTGCTGAGTGATAGTATCAGACTTAAGAGAGGTGTCCCGCAAGGGTCTATCTTGTCACCTCTTCTTTTAATTTGTATGTTAATGACTTAGCTACTGTTGTTAAAACTTCGAAAATCTATCAATACGCTGATGACACCCTGCTGGTATCTGGCAACTCTGGTTATTCTCTCGCTCTCTCAAATCTTCAAGACGATACCAGAAGGGTAGCCGATTGGTTTGAAGCAAATTTAATAACAATCAACCCTGTAAAAAGTCGGCTTGTTTGTTTCCGAAATCGACGGAAAACAGTGCCGAACGACTGCTTCATTACAATACACTCATCAAATTGTGCATCTTGTTCCTGTGCCCGTATTTTCTGTGTCGCGTCTGTTAAATACCTAGGTGTACATTTTGATGGGGATCTTTCGTGGAACACACACATGGCTCACATATGTAAAAAGCTTAGAACTATTGCCTGTATGCTGTATAACTTAAAAGTGTTTCTGCCTTTCTCTGTTCGAAAAATACTAGCTCAAACTTTGGGTTATAGTGTTCTTCGTTATGGCATGTGCTGTTTTTTCAACTGCTCCGCTACCTGGAAAAAGAGGGTTAACAGTATTTAAAAAAAACATTGCAAGAGTGTTCTTTATAAATCACACGTGCCGGATTCGGACAGTGTATTTAAGGCAAGTGGTCTACCGTCATTCGATACATTGTTTAAGCAAATCGTCGTGCTAAAATATTTCTGGTGTACGGATTACCGAACTCCCAATGTTAAACCTATACCTCTGCGGCACATACCTCGATATATGACGCCAAGGGTCCGTACGCATTACGGAATGGCTGTGCGGCCATATTATGTTCCTGCTATCTTCAACGAATTGTCTGACGAATTGTTCTCTTCAACAACACGGAAACGCTTGCGTGCTGCTACGCTGGCATTAGAAATATGCTGAAGTATGCATGTGTACGTGATGATTGTTAGCTATTTCTTTGTTCTCTAATTGTTTTCTTGTGATGAGGCAAATGCCATCCATGTAGCTGAAACCCATGTTGATTTATTGTATCTGTTTGTATGTTTGTCTTTGTCTCTTCGGTTTGTCGGTTGTTGTTTGCTTTCCTTTTTTCTTTCCTAGATTTAATTTTCCGACTTCTCTCTTTTTTTTCCTTTCTCCTTTTTTTCTTTTAATCTTTTCTCTTTTGTTTGATTGCCTTTTTTTTTACCTTCCTATTCAGTTACCACTGTCAAAGAGTCTTTTTTGCAGAAGTGAAGGCCGTTGCGGCCGGGCGACGCCGCACAAGCCCACCTGTAGGCTTTGGCGACCCCATTTTCTTCTGTACGTACTCCTTGATAATAAACGATGATTATGCCGGCTGTGATGTACATGTGAAAATGCATGATACCTTTATCATCGCCCTCGCCTGCAATCTCAGTCCTTGCTCACAATGACCACGAGCTGCGACGGCCGTGAAACAATAACGAGAGTGTATTCATGCGAATTGCCGTTGTTGGGATACTCACTGTTATGAGGTGCCGAACTGTCTCGGTTTTCTTTTCCAGGATATTGTAGGATTCCTCCATAATATTTAGGAGACCATAGTGCTTGATGTTTTCCTTCACCAGGGCTGTCAGCTGACGTTTGATGTTTGAGCCTTGGAGGAGTGGGGCAGTTACGTAGCTGGAAAAAGAAAGAAACGCACCCCTTACGTCCACGTACCAGGGCACAGCGAAATCTGATTGGTTGCCCAATGTAACAGCCCGCTGCGAAAGCACGAACACCTACTCCATAGCGAATAACAAAGAAATACCGGCATCCAGAAAGGCCGTTTCCCATCCTAGAATGGCTACGCCGTTTACGCACGTGCTCTTCCCTCGTTTCACACAAAGATGAGGAAGTACCTGAAAAACAGGAAGTGCTTGAGGGCAAAAACACGCGCATATGCACGCACACATGCGCATACACATACGAACACACACGCGCACACACACACGCACACACGCATTCATGCACGCACACTTGCATGTACACCCGCGATATATTTCAGGGGATATCACTCGAGTGGGGAAGAGACAAGCCACAGCGCAATGTTACAGGTTTTGTCATGGTTGTATCATGCAAGAGAATATAAGGGAAAGATGGCAGCACTATGGTTTATCTCTAAATTTCTCGGAACGGCAGCTATGCAGCTTGAAAACGCGCTTCATAGACGCTCGCGCGATCACTTTCAAATTGATTGTGACTGTTCAAATGTACGCACGCCCGCACGAACACACACAAACGCCCTTGCGCGCATGCATGCCCACACACACAAACGCCCACACACTCTCATGCCCGCACAAGCAGACGCATGGGCACGCGCACTCACGTTTCCAACTATCCTTTAAAGCAAACTTGAGACGGTCATTCTAAAGGTCTTATCTCAGTCCTTCCTACATTCCATTTGCTCCCTCCACTAGACTGATGGGAGGGTTCCACAATACTTATGCATGGGGAAATCGATTTCAAGGATCTCCACTAGAGGCTGGAGTTGAGAAACGATTCATAATATGATGGGAGCAAGCAATATTTACGCTTCGGCCTCAAGCATTATGGGCCAACATTTTGTTTTGAGCCCACGCATGTTCTGCGTTTTAATTATATAATTCATGCCTATCTTTTATCGTTGCAAATGTCGTGCTTATAATATGGTCCGGAAAAAACGAGTATCTAATAATGAGCCGTCTCTGATTTTCTGACCGAGGGATAGCTTTTCTGTTGTTCGGGGATAAAGTTTCGCAGTCACGAGTTTTTTTTAATATAACAGAACGAATGTAGTATTTAGTCACTTTTTCGCTGTAACGCCCCCGAAAGTGCATAGAAGATACCGGTTGGTTTTACCGGTGCCTGTTAAAAAAAACGTTTTCGTGCGTTAATCCCAACTGTGTACCAATTCTACACACATTTTCCACTAAAAGCCTTTGCATATCGATATTCCTATTACGCAAACTTGTTCTTTAGCCAACCCACGTCAATGTTCACACGTGTTCTCCGTTGACAGAGAACGCATAGCTTCAGTTGTTCACCGAGGGGGGATTCAGAGCAATCGTATAGCCTGAGGTGTCCCGCAAAGAAAAACCCTGTTACACCCAGAGAAAAATCTGCTCAAACAGCGGACACGTGGTTCTCCTGTGTCGGCTGGAACGTCCACTCGTGCTCGGCGGAGAAACGCAGCGCCGTCTCCTCGCAAATCCTACGGTCCCCGCATTAGAAGCGGCCAGTAAACGTCAGTGGTGGGAGGAGGGTCTCTTCCCTCTCCCAACCACTAGGTGAGCAGGAAGGACATCCCGCCCTTCAAACTCACGACCTTCAGCATTCGGATGAAAAGGCCGGATGTTGAAACAGCTCAGCTGTTAAAAGGGGGCTAGTTGGACACCTGTGCTTCCGAAAGGCCGGACTCACCGGAAGTCGAAGCCGATGCCGCCACCCGTTTTTCTGCGTTTCTTCATCTGGCTTTTGAACACATTCCAGCTGATTTGGATGTTCACAGCCGTCAATTTCCTGTTGAGGATGACTACGCTGGTGTAGTAGATATAATCACACAGGCCATCTTCCGGATACATTGTGCTGCTCACGGCTGTGTCGCCCACAGTACAAATCAACTCCTTGACTGCAAAAGGAGGTATCAAGGTGTTACAAAGCGTTCGGACCCACTGACACGCTTGGAAACGGATTGAAAGCCTAATCATGTAAATGATTATATGAGGGCAAATGAGAAATATGTCAATGCACTCGCTTGAAATATTCTTGTTGAATATCAAAACTCTCAGCTTACAGTCTTGAGTTTTCAGACATGTAGACAGCTTTAAAAGGTCAGCAAAAAGTAGCTGTGCTTTTTGCGGCAACGACATGCACCCATTTCAAGTCCACATTCCACCCGGAAATCAGTAATCATTTGGTAGCGAACGACGCTGCAATTTCTTCCAACTCATTCATTCCGCGACATTTAATTGCGCTGCATCTAAACGACAGCCAGATGTGAAAAGAACCAATCGCTCACCTGAGCCTGTGTAAATTTGGAGAACGCAAAGAAATATTGTTACTTCCAAATGCACTACCGCGCCTCCTGCGTACCTTTCCGACTCCCGGCGACGTACTTAAAAAGCGAAGAGGAGCGACAACAGGCGCCTTCAAACCGATACACATTTCCATAGAACTGTTCTTTACTCCGTCCATCTTTCTTCCTACTATGCCCCTTCCAAATACTGACTATCAAGGCGGAAGCCTCACACCATGATTTGGGAATTCTTACAAACCCATATCTTAGCCCTTTTTTCTTCCCTACAGCGAGGGGTTGGCCGGCATGCTGGTTATCTCGGACCCAACCGACCAGCTTCAGCAGGCCAACAAGGCCTTACTGGCAGCCACAGCCTGGAACTACTGGACCAGGGAGCGTTCCGATAGACCGGGGATCCGCAGTACGACCATAGGTGTATCTTCGGTTTCAGCAAAGAGTACTCCTCCTTTTCCTCTACCTCCTCCACATTAAAATGTGGCATACGGGAAGCGGGGATGTGTATGCATGTTATGACATTAACTGGCACACAAGCGCTTCACGCCAGTGACACCGTGCAATCTTTCTTTGGGTTAACCCGCAGTGTCTTTCATAGTATGAAAATCTGGCACTCCGGAGGTTCAATTTTTTCGTACGTCAGACCATCTTAGCTCACATGCACAGAAAAAAGCAACAAATTCGAATGCAGCCAATCAAGCACGCTAAAGTGACCGCAAGACGGTTGGATTAGGCAGCACTGTTGGCACGGCGTGCGACGATGCGAGAAACGCTGAGTTGGTGGCGTCTATGGCCGAATCAAATCCTCTGCATATGGGCCAAGCGTCATGCTCGCGAGGAAGAGGGAATAGGTGCACGAGAATTACGAAAGATCGGGCTGTTATTCAATCTATTATTTTCCTATATGATGTCACGTGCTCATAAACGGCGCACGCTACTTGTGGTAAGAGTTATTAGAGCGAACCTATTCTCTGCGTTAACAATTATAAGCGAAGCACTGACGCCAAATCAATAAAGTGACGTGCGGAGGGAAGCTTCGAAAATAGAGGGCCACGATTTTTTAAGGCGATAGTCCTAAATAGGGTACTCAAACGCGGAAATATTGGTCGGTCTGAAGGTCTTTATTCTCGGCTGTCTGCTTGTCCTGGGATTGAGCCGCTTGGCCGAGTTTGACTTATTCTTCAGAGAGACGCTTATATAGGCCTGACTTTTTTCGTGAAAAAAATCTAGAAATATGCTCCGTATTTATCAGCATATTTCAGGAAAACGATGCTTTTTATCTGATGTGCCCAAGAACGTCAAAACATATCTAGGGTTTGCATTGGCATTGCTGCATTAAAATTTTATGTGTGCTGTGTTTCTGAAGGAGCAAAAGTAAAATGCATTGAATACAATGCTTACAGCATAAAATACAAACAAGGCTACCGCCCAATCCTCGCGCCTGTGGTTTGAGAGCAAAGTCCCAACAGTCCCGACAGATGGCATGCCACAGTGCGTAGGTGGCAAAACTGTACTCCTCAAAACTGCAGTGGGGGAACCCAGGCCGCAGGGGAACAGCGTGAGCGTTGGGCGGATGCGGCAGGAGAGGCTGTTTCGTGGCAGGGGCGGCCGAAGACGAAAGCCTTTGGGTGACATTTGCAGGGAAGCGAGCATACGAGGCGCCAGTTTTCATTCGCGTGCTCTCATTTTTAAGCACATACGTTACCAGAAAGACTAGATTAAATCAGGGACACGTTCTATGTTACGAAAATGGTCTGAGTCAGCGTCGAACAGGTTGCCCACTTACTCTATGCAACCAGTACACCTCAATACAAACGGTCCTTCCGCTTGGACTGCACTACACGATATCCATGCGGGGCCAGACGCTGGCATCATAGCATAAAAAACGTGATTGCCAGAGCATGCTTTGGAGGAGACTCATAGCCGCATCAAAGGAATTCAGGGATAACGAGCAGCTCCCATGCGCACCTCAAAAGTGTGTAAGCGGAAATTTTAGTTGTTTAATCCTGCCTCGATGATCATTACAGATTTCAAAGAAATTTATTTTAAAATCCGACATCATGTTTACTCACTGCATAAATTATCAACGAACCCATTAACACTTGTTATTACAATGAATGGAAACCATTAAGTTTTCTCTGACCATGTACTCATGTACTGCACGTAAAAACCCGCAAGAGTATCGTCAGATATGTCAGGCTGTGGTCTAATTTTTGCGTATACTTGGTCATAGTTTTTGTTCGAATAGAACGAAGAGCAATCTGGACATACCGGGTGGCAACGTCGTTGTCGTGGTTGTCGTTGTCGTGGTTGTCGTTGTCGTGGTTGTCGTTGTCGTGGTTGTCGTTGTTGTTGCTTTGGTTGTCGTTGTTGTTGTTTTGGTTGTCGTTGTGTGTTTGGTTGTCGTTGGTGGTGCTTTGGTTGTCGTTGGTTCGGGTTTCGGAAGTGGTGCTTCTGTTGTTCTGGGTGTTGCAGGCGGCTTTGGGGTGGTATCCTCGGTTTTAGGTGTTGTCACCGGCGGGGGAGGTCGTAGGGGCGCTTCGGTGCTTGGTGGAGGTGGTTGATAAGTTTTTTGAGGTGGGGCGTCGGTTTTCGGAGGTGAAATTGGGGTGGTATCTTCGCGTTCAGGTGGCAGGACGTCTTCTGGTGTGCGAACGCTTTGAGTGGGGTCGCGGATCTCTTCTGTGCGCCGTTTCCTTGGTTCTGTCCCTAGGAAGAATGTTGGTACTTCGTCTTCGACATCGGCATCGAGGCTGTCGTCGCCAGCTGCACGGTATTGGGGAACAAATTGACACGCACAAAGCTTATACCACGGAAAATACCCCAGAGGAGTTGGTGATTGATTTGCACCGTTGTGTGCATGTTTCTAAACATGAAGTGGGATACAAACTTGCTTGTTCACCTGAGCCCAGCAATTTGACACGCATGGTTTTGTATCAACGAATGAGTGCCTTTAAAAAAATTCCTCAGCAAATCACAGTTTCGTTCTGCCCAAATTTTGTCCGAAAGTCGCATATACTGGTTTTGTTGTGTTTAGCGCCAAGAAGGAGAAGGACACTTACCTGCTTCATCAAAAAACAAATAAAAACAATTTCCCCATTGGGGAAAATGGCACGCATTTGGACGTTCTTGCCGAACATCAAATGCTGCGCCGCCTGCCGTATGTAGAACGGAAAAGCGCAACGGCTGTTAGTGATGGATATCAGAAGGAGCGCAATGATGCGACAGAATATCGAAAACCACTTTTGCGACAGTCTATATTGGTCACAATAGTCATAAAATTTCATACAAATCATAAATTGTTCCTACGGTTGACTGTAACCAATAACAATAAACATTTTTATATGCTTTCGAATGGTGTGCCGTCTGCTGTGCGAGGTTGCCTTATTTTCCGAATCAACCTCGCGGGTCTTATTAATAGTTTCTGTACTTGTACTACTTTTAGTGTGTACGTACGTGTTTCTGCTTCGGACGTGCCGTTACGCGACTATTAACTCCAGTTTTCATCTGATAGTAAAACAAAAGTAAGCCAGCAAACAAACAAAAAATCGTGAGCCTGGTTTCGGAAATTTGGCGTGATCTGCACAGCAGATGACAAACGACCCGAAATCAGATACAGAAAATATCCAAGGTTTATTGGTAGTGGCCACGATGAGCAATGGGAATCTCTTATGATAATGATTATCAATGATACAAAATGTTTTGATCATCGTAAACTAGTGACAAAGACTGGTTTTTGATCTTCCACCATATTTGGCTCCACGCGCACTCTCCTGAGGTCACCCCTCGCACGTTTAGTGCCGGCCGTCCCAATCACCGCGCGCACCAGCAGAAAGTTGTAGGCGGGCTGGTTCTGTAAGACTCCGCCAGGCGGCATTGCATACCTAAGCATTATCTAGACATTAACGCAGCGTATGATACCCTAGACAGGTAGCAGCTATGGAATATCCTGGTGGACGAGGGAGGGGGGCAGAATTTATTATCTTAGTCTGGTAAATATACCCGGAAAACGAAGTGCAAATAGCGGGGTGAGGGTTGACATACACTAGGCCTGTATACACGTACAGAGGCTTCAAACAAGGCTGTTCTCTCACTCTACTGCTGTTCATGAACTATATTTTGAGGTTAGAAAGTTGGAGGGCAGTGCACTGGGATTCGATTTATCATACATTATAAACGGGCCGGTGGTGGAACAATGGGTTCCTGGAATAACGTCTGCAGACGACATACTGTTGATAGCGGACAAATGGATAGGTATGCAGGGCTTAATGGATGTACGATGTGAAGAAGCGACCCACCAAGGGCTCTCATTTAGAAGAGAAAAATCGGGCATCATGCTCATTTACGAGGACATAGAACACAAAACAGTACCAGTGCAACCAGTCGAAATACAACGGGTGAAATAGTATAACTATTTAGAAGTGTGGCCTAGTGACGGCGGAGGCAACATGTATGTGCATGAGGCTCCCATAAAGATGGAAGGGAAACAGAACGCGGCTTTAATGAAGCATAGAGCCCTGTGGAGCTACAACAAATCCGACGTGGTAAGAGGAGTCTCTAGAGGGTCATGGTACCAGTATTAACTTTCGGAAATTTGGTTGTCTGCATGAAACCAAAGACCCAAGCGGTCAAGGAGGTAAATCCGAGGGTGATAGGCAGACTGGACATAGGGGCTCAGTGAAAAACTACGAACGAAGTGGTAAGCAGATATGGGCTGGTCGTCCTACGAGAAAAGGGAAGCGCAAAGCAAGATAAAGTTTGAGTAGAGGTTTCAAAACATGGGGGACGAGAAATGCGCCGCGAAAGTGCTTAAGTACCTTTATATAAGGAGCATGGACAGGCGATGGAGACGAAGGAACAGACGTGTGATCTAGGGCTTCGCAAAGTCAGTAGAAGAAAGTAGAGTGTACATAACTGTAAAAAGCAGGTAAAGACAAGAGAGAGGGCAAATTTGGTGCAGAGATGGGAAGAGAAAAAAAGCCTTCTGACATCTAGGTCCCTGAAACTATAAATCAGCAAGGAAGGTTCTTATGGTAATACGAGAGGCAGTACATTCCTTTTTGAAACACAGGCGTGGTGTCTGAGAATCCGGGCGTACAATCTACAGGCATCAAGGCGAAATATGTATACGCATGCTGCGGCAGATATCGTGAAACCATAGACCGTATTTTCAGGGGCTGCACAGAGATAGGCCCCCGCAAGGTGATGGGAAAATGATGTTGGCATAGGCTTTGATATTTGGGGTGAGGGGGAGCCTCAACTTCAGAGCCGTAGAGGTGACGAAGAGGTGGCTCGATTGGTGGTGGAGGAAAAGTTTGGAAGAGTTGGGTACGTAGTGGCAGTAATTATACTGAGAATTTAGAACAGGGGGAGCATAAAGGGGGAGGGAGTGATGTAAGTTTAAAACAGGGAAGGCAAATTTAATTGGTTAGCTAAGTAATTGGAATAAGGTGGCTTAATTGAAATAAAAAAACAGGCAAGTCTGTTGCTGACACCCGACGTCCCCATTTAAAGGGAGAGCCACTAATCATCGCCATTATAATCACCAACGTTGTCGTCGTCGTCGTCGTTGTGTACCATTGTGGGCTGTTCGAAAATGTGCAGCACAGAAGCCGTGATAACAAACCGGTGAGGGGAGGACCAGGGAGTTAAGGGGGACCTACATGATCACATTGCTGTGGGGCTTATAATTCATGACCCACGGCTTAAAAGGCATCGTGCGCCAATATAAAAAAAGTTTTATAAATCTATCAAGGTGCTCCTAACGGCGCAGTTTATATCTTTTAAAAACATTGCCCATCTGTACGGAACTCAAAAATTAAACAAGAAATGTATTTTAGTTTGCCTTCTCTTTATTAAATGCCGCTGGTAGACCTCCATAAATAAATTTATAAATATTTCAGTACGTAACTAACATATTTCCGAAATAAGCAAACTAGGCCTTGTGGGGAACCTTCATGGATCTTCAAAACTTTTCGAATTAGTGAACGGTGGATTTAAGCCCGTGGGTCGTGAAGTATAAGTCCGATTGGAATTTTACCATACGAGTCCCCCTTTGGGGTTAGCACGTATCCCGGTAAGGCGGCTAACGTAGTCATAGCAAAGAAGAAAAAGCTGGTGTGGGAGAATAGTTTCTGCATATCGCGTAGTGCTCCCCTAGGGGAGCTATATACGCGAACTATATGGAGACAATGACGAACAGGCACCTAGTGTTGATAATGGGAAAAATAAACGACCCTTTTCAGGGAAGAGGGCGAGGCATAGCTTCCGGACAACGAAGTTTCCCGGGCGAGCGCACTGTCAACCGCGGTGGACCCGTGCAATTCTGGGTAGGTCCCGCTGCGCCTAACGCCTTCAGAGCCCGTGAACGCACCTTTGCAAAAGCGTGTGTCAACGTTATTTGCGTGCGTATCTACCACGTAATGCAATGAAGTCATGGAGTAATGTTATGTCGTAGGGTCAATCCTCCAAACGAAACTGGTTGCTGATAGCGTGCTGTGGCCTTGCTGTCGAGCCGTAGATTGACAGAGCTGGGAAGATTGTGTTGAAGGATTGGCCTTCTCCGGCGGATTTTTCTTCTTTTTTTGCAGATAGGAAGCCGCGGTTTCTGCATCTTGAAAAGCACACAGTAAGCGAGCGGATTAATTGCTGCTTTGATGTTCGAGCGGCTTGTTGCAGCCTGGTAAGAAGGCCGTAAATATACATAAGTACGCGATAAATTTGTTTAAACAGCGTAGTTTACCACTCAGCGGTTCTACTCTGCTGCATCTAATACTTTATGTGCTTATGTCGCCGTACTAAATACGTATGACCACGTATAGGACGGACACTTAAGGAGTTGACGTTCCCAAAGCTTTTCCTCAGCTTTTGGATAGCATGAAGTCATCGTCTCTTCTTGCAACAGAAACTATGAAATTGTTGTCGAAGCCACTGAAAAACTAAGACAAATACAGTTACGACGTGCAGCGATAAACGCAGGACGAAATTTTCGTGTTCCAGTAGGTGGAGGGAGGAGGAGAAATTTCATTTATCCCATCTTTTGGGATTGCGGGGCGTGTCTTTATACCGCTTGTAATGCTGAGCTACACCTGGAAGACCATAAAGTTTTATGGCTGAGGGTGCAACGTAGAGCGAAGGCTATCCATTTTCGTCTATTAGAGATGCTGCAAAGGGGGATGTCTGTCTGGCATTGCACCTGCAGGACCGAACGACAATCCATGAAAAGCAGTTCGTCGAACATAATACAGTCCTGTAATATTTTGCTGATGTTATAATCGAAGCCATGAATCCGAAATCAGCATGGAATCGAATACGAAGACTCGAGGACTAGAAAGTCCTCGTGACTTCGTATTCGATCGTGTGTTCCACCAACAAGTGCACCTTGAGGGGCTTCGGGAGCGAAGGTTTGACCGGTGTTTTTACCGTCAATGAACGCTCACATCACCGGTAACCCGTTCATGCGCGCAAGGGAGTGGGGGCTGCTTGTACGCAGAGCCAGGCTTCACGTGTTCACTGTGCAAGAAATCCATACAGATAGAATCGTTACTAGAAAACAGCTGTCACCTTTTTTTAATAAAAGATATCACGAAACACAGTATATGAAAACTAGCCGCTAGGACGTACCGTACTCCGAGTCACTTATTTTCATGGTTACTAGTACACAATAAAGTTTTAAATATCGGGAAACTGCCATCTGCGGTCTTTACATCTGCTCCTACGGGAAGAAAATGGATATTAGCGCGCCTATCCGCTGCAATGAAATTAGAGTCCTTACAAGTCGAATCGATTAGGCAGTATTCTCAATAGCAAATTACAAATAAACGAGATTTTTTTCATCCCCTACTTGTAATGCGCCCGGCATCACTGGTCATCCTTCTTCACAGAGTAGAAGGACACTAAGTTAATATTCATTCACTGTCGGTTTCTGAAATCCGAATTATTTCTATCCCACGGTAACGATGGGCAAATACTAATCACGTGACGTCATCGGAACCGTATACAAGTGACTGCCAGGGTTTCATATTAGCCGATCATATTAAATTAGTAGAGTAACCGATACTGATTCTTTCTTATGCTGATAGACACACTACCCTCCATCCTGATCACAGAGAACCGCTCGTTCCCTTGCGGATAGTTACATTTCGTTCTTAAGTATGACGTCTCTATCTGCACACATGCCGCTCTTTCCCTGTTTCCTGATGAGTCAGATTTTATATCGATTTCTGTGGGCGGATCGAGCTACACAAATGCAATAAAACACCCAAGGTTGGAATTACAATCGTTTGATGAATAGATAATTTCATTCTTCAACCGGTTCATTTGGAAAAAGTGAGAATCGCCCTACGACTGGCGGAAAAATGGATGAAGGGCCCTGCAGGCCTACGGCGACCGCAAAATTGCTAAAAGGGCCAACATGTCGTGCGAAAACGCTACAGTTGCCAACACTGGATCGAGCTGCGAAGCCTCGTGTTTTTATCGCTTGGCCTAGCTGTTGGAGAATATCTGATGCATGGTTGCGAGTGGTGCAGCACGGCGAAAGGCACGGCCACGGCCTTTTACCATCTTACGCTCTCTCCGGCCTATTCGAAGTGACGAAGCAAAACGCGCGCGAGGTGACCTCGGAAGACCACGCCGCGCGATCGTGCTGCATAAGGCAGGTGGCGTCGCCGTTCCAAGTTGCACATAAACGCTTAAATTTGCTGCCATTTCCCGGTTGTTGAAAATTGTTTTTAATTCCTGGTATGCAGATAGTGCTGCTGTTCGTGTTGGTGTTAAAAAAAAAACTAGAACAAAAACGACTCGCAAAAACAGCAAACCGAAAACCGATCTCTATATCCTCATCAAGTCAGGCAAAATAAACTGCGGGAGAGGACCCATCCCGAGGTATACGCGCAACAAAATGGTCCTCGGCTATCCCTTTACTACATTCGAGAGGCAGGCGTACCGGACTACCTTAAATCAAGGTACCCCCTCCTCCCACTCCCATCCCCTTCTCGCCCTCAAGCGATGAGCAAGGTCAAAGCATGGATTGCAAAAAGGTTTAATAAATACATATCACGACAACCAGAAAATGCGACCTTCGAAGTAAGGTTTGGCACAAACCGAGCGCAGGTTCGCTAAGGGCATTTTTTTGCAACACACTGAATTCTCCTATAAATTCATTTAACGGAGACTCACCTAATCCCATTCCTGTGGGACTCACTATGTCATGACGCGCGGATTAAAAAATCATCAAATACGAACAAGATAACGCAAATGTTACTGACGGCCTCGTTTGCTTCGTATAGAAATATAGCACATCTTCACTGAAATGAAAATAATCATGAAAACTATTTTAGTGTATCGAGTTTTCATACGATGGCGCTAGAGGTATACCATGCGAGGTTTTTATTTTAGATGCAAAGCATCTCTCGCTCTCGGCTCCGTCGTCCGTCATCGGTCGTCCCTCCGTCCGCACCTCTCCCCCTCTCCCCACCAGCTGTGCGATAAGCGCGCATGCGCGTCTCCTCTCTCATCTCCTCCTCTCCACTCCATCTGTTCTTATAATAAACCCGGTCCGCGCGCCGCTCCCTTCCGTTGCTGCTTCGGTTGAGTCCCGCTGCGCCGTCCGGAGTTCCGTCATTTTCCGTTTTTTGGATACCCAATCTCGTGAACGTTTCGGAACCTCCGAGATGCTTCGCATCAACTCAGGGTTCCCTTGCAGGAAGGTGGTGTTTTTTTTTATTGCAGAAATAAGCGACACGAAGCTCAAATAAACTAGCCTGTTGTGCCCACAGGTGTGTATTTGAAAAAGCTTTCGTATCGGTGCAAGATGGTTTTTAACCCTGTGGGTCATGGAGTAGCAAGTCCAATAGGATTGTTAACAGGTGAACCTTTTTAACACAGTGATCATCCACGCTTCAGGTATAATATTGGGGTAAAGCATAGGCATAATATGTGCACTGCATTACGCTGGCGATATTCTACGATACTCATCAAACGCAATCAGAAAGACTTAAACGTAACGGGTTTCAAAAGCATGTCTTATTGGCTTTCTCGCTGTGGCAGCGCCTAAGGATTCTGAACAAACTTTAGTTCTACAGAGCATAGCCACTTCTATAAGCAGCGTTGAGCGCTGCAGGCAGTATGCAGGACCACAGAACGAGTGTTTAAGAATCCCATTTAAAGTAACAAGAATTCGTGCTTCAGTCGTTCATATCTCACTAGTTGTTAGCCTACGAGAAGCTATTCTGATGCGTTGACAATAGTACTTACGACCTTGCTCTTCTACCGCTACATTGCCACGCTTTAGTTAGAAGGATCAGAGTGAGCGACGTTTGTTTGACGCCAGAAACGACAGCGTCCTCTTCCGTTCCTCTCACTGCTGAGGCCACTGACATGCTGCTAGTCGAAGTGACTAGTTTCAGCCTTCTGAATTGGCAGTAGCACGAAAATATGCTCCCTCACCTGCAGAGAGAGTTCCAAGGACGGCGAACGCGGCGATACCGAGAAGTATTACGAAAAGAATGCAGAAAGCGCTGGCACAGACAATCGTCTTTGCGTCCCCTTCCCTGCAGAAAACGGATTAAAGCCCATCTGAGTGCATGACTTGAATGCACGTCCGCTGATTCCTTTCTGTAGCTCGCTGTTCGAGCTACGATTCGAAATGCACTGCAAAGCGACCGACACACAATGCTTTAAAACTTCAATTATACCTTGAATAAAAGGCGTTTTTAGCGAAGCTCTAGAAATTGTGCTGTTGTGGGGACATACCACCTACGGAGAATGTCTTCACAAGGGGAGGCTTCGCGAGGGGATGTTTGTGTATCTGTCATTACCTTGTGAACGTAATTTTTTTCACTTCAGGACAAAGCCTGTACACGCACACTGTACACACTCACACGTACTTACGCACACACACGCACGCACACGCACGGCCATACACGAGCACACGCACACTCAAATGCACACACATCCGACTGGGGCATAGTTTTCTTCTCAATGCACTACATACCGACTGATAGAAGACTATGACATTACAGAAACAAGAAGACAGAAGGCACATCGGCGAATATTGCCTGCTTTTTTTGCACTGATGAAGGCAAGTGCTACAGCTGATACGTAAGAAAACTTTGTTGCCACTTCAGCGTGCGTTTGTCTGATTCCCTCCGTTTTTCTGCGTAGTTACCATCAGAGCTTTTTTACTGTTAGGCGCTTTGCCAACAGACAGCTTTTAGACATTTGAATCTAGCTATACACACTGGAACCTCCCGATGAAAGGATATTATTGCATGGTTTTTATATTAAAGAGTTTCAGCAAGAAGGTCTAGGTGCATACAAGACGCCAACACCTTCCCACAGTTATATGTATAGCAAACAATAAAACACTACAGCAACGAGAAAGTTGTAAGAAAAAATCTGTCCAAAGTTGCTGAGAAATAGAGGCGCTGTCGTAATCCTTGACAAAACAAGCTGCGTTGATATGGAGCACACACCGAGTAGCGAAAATATAGTATTTACATTTAGAGGTAAACAAAGCGCACACACCAGCCTCCTCCAGAAACAAGCCCAAGCGACCCTCCGACATCTTTCTCGTCGTCTATCCGGCAGGCGTGATTCACAAACCTGGCTGCCTTCAAGCAAAACCACTAGCGCCACCTACTGGTTCGCTTGGAACACTGCTTCTATACTCTTCAGTAACCAATAGACGGGTTTTGCTTTCCGGTCTCACTGACGGAGGGTTATAATCGCGGGCATTCACGATAGGGGCATGGGTGTGAGCTCCTAAGGCTAAAACGTTTTTCGCAAAGAACAGCACTTTTTTCACCGGAACATGCTTCCTTTAAGTCAATTGTACGCATTCTGTTAGAAAAAAGGGATGGTTTGGTATATTGCATGCCGCTTATCATATGAAAAGGTTGCTTAGTTCTTTGATTGCTTTACTAAGACGGGAAAAAGAGGAGAACGTCAGGCGCGTCTACGATGTGGGTGCTTCCAGGCGGCCAGGTTTGGAAAATACGCTACCCCATGGTTGTGACGCCGTCCCGCACTGCATGTCGTTGGCAAGGGCTAACTAGGTGTGGGATACTTGTCGGTGCCGCCCTATACGTGCACAACATCCGTAGGTGGCTGAGCAGATGAGTGTTGTGGAGGAGCTATTTCATAAGTCACGCTCGTAACTTTACAGAGCACTAAAGAGAGTTCAGTGTAGCGAGGAAGCCGCTTTTTCGACAGGCGGACCTGTTCTCATGGTTCCCACAAACGCACTACGGACCCTGTATTAAACTCGACGTCACGGTGACGCTGGTCACACAGGAGTTTGCGAGGGGCCTGTGATGCCGTTAAGCGGGTACGGACGATATCCTGAGCAGGTATAAAGGACACGGGGGGGGGGGGGGGGGGTCCATTGGCAAACTGCGGTGTCGGCCGTACAGAAGGTAAACCGGAAAGCCCGCGGGAGTAGTTTGGCCATAAGGATTGCGCGAGAACGTCTCATATGGTAAAACAATGCCCTAATTTTGATCTTCAGGGGAAACATGCATGGAGGGCGTGCACCTAATTGTTTGATCTGAGTGTCTGCGTTAAGTGGTTGGTTTGGTGGTGGCAAGAGTGGCCAGCTAATGCTTGCCAAGAAGAGCGGATAATGTCGTCTATTAGCTTGGACACAATATAGTGTTTTCGACCAGTAAGCAATGGTATTGGGCCTTCGTGAAAAATAATGATGATATAAAAACTACGAAGTCCCAAATATCGACAGCCTAGCTATTTGGGAGTGGTGGCGTCATTGCATATTGAGTGGCATTATCAGTGGCAACGGCGAACTACTTGTTCCCCAACGTGGACATACGAAACATGCCTCCTCAGGAATATATAGTGATTAAAGGGGTCCGGTTGGGAGTAAAAAGGGTGTCTCGCTACGTAGGCACGTTGGATGCGTTGGC
The DNA here is from genome assembly GCA_013339765.2 of Haemaphysalis longicornis. NCBI lineage: Eukaryota > Metazoa > Arthropoda > Arachnida > Ixodida > Ixodidae > Haemaphysalis > Haemaphysalis longicornis. Next base: position 163,814,484 of record CM023452.1, read on the forward strand.
TACGTTGGCACCCGCTAAGAAGCGTTTTATAGTACGGTATAAGCCTGGTCAAAACAGCGCCGCCAGAAGCGGTCATACGTGCGCGTCCCGCCGGGATGCCCAATTGTCAGATGGTCATGGAGCTCTTGAAGGACAGCGGAAAGGATATACATTAGTATGACGAAAATTACGGCGGTATAAGGCACCATCTCCGAACGTGGGCGAGATGTATCAGGGTTTACAGAAGACAGGTTACCGATGATGGCTCGTTAAGATTTCTCCCGGGGTTGTTCATTGGCTGTGCGCAAGATATGGGGTTTGAAGCGATGTTTAGGGAAGCGATGTTTAGTGAACTAGGGAACAAACCGCGCTGGAAAGCATGCTAGCTTCGTTCACGTGACCGATCTAGAGCTCGGAATGTAATACGAAAAATTGGTAACCAGTACACCCTAAGGGTGCAGGCCACGGTGGCTCAGTGTTTAAGGTGGTGCGCTGCTGAGCACGAGGACGCGGGTTCCATTCTTGGCTTCTGAGACCACTTTTCTGATGGAGGCGAAAAGCAAGAGCGCCCATGTGTACGAGATTTCGGCGCTCATTAAAGATACCCAGGTGGTTAAAATTAATCTGGTGCCCTCCACTACACCGTGTGTCATCGCCTGCGTTGCGTCCTCGCGTTAAACGATAGAATGAATCAATCAAGCAATAAATGAATAAATAAATCAAGTTAATCAATCACAAAGACGTGTAAAGAAGGGCTACTAACAACATGGAGTAGGAGTATGATAGAACTATTCTACTCCTACTCCTAACTACTAACCTGCTCCTAGTAGGAGTAGGATTGTAAGAGTAGGATAGTACTAGGAGGAGTAGGATAGCGTAGGATACGGGCAGCTGAACACCTATGGGAAAGGCATTCGCCGTGCAGCGTATAAAGTAAGCTGCTTATGCTGCTGTACGTGTGTGCGTGGGGGGGGGAGAATACATATTAGGAGCAAAACCTCAAATATAGGACCTCGTTTCGTCGGCGGCCGCATTCCGTATTAGAATGGCCTCGACAAAGGTATGACCAGTTTTGTTTTCAAAAAGATTGTTATGGACGTGTGGGTTGTAACGTTTTCATGCTCAAACGCGCAACAGATCAAGCACCGAAAACATACAGACAAGTTCTGATTGCTCCACAAGTTGCCGTAGAGGATTTCTCTCCATATAAAGAATTAGGGCACTAATTAAGTTGAATAATGCAAGCAGTAAAATGATGTCAGATTAAGAGGCTGTTTCTCCAACCTCTTGGAAACGCTGAATAGAACATTCGACAGCTGGTGTCTGGCCTCACCTGGACGAAATTAGACGTATTGAGCTCTTTATAAACTTTCCAAAACCAAAAACCTATTGTGGGTAAGCATGCAGCACAAAGAATAGCTGGCAAGAAAAATGTAGGACTTACCCCGCCTCTGTACGGAAAGTTACGGCTGCGAAAAAGGATAGACAAGAAGAAATGAAACAAAATATTATTCATTTCGGCTCCTTTGCCTATTATAAAAACACACTGAAAAAACCGCCTTGTAAAGTGCTTTTTCTGGAACCTAGGGGTTAACGCATTGTAGAGATTATCTGAATAGTTAGAAAAAATATGCGAGGACACAGTAAGCTTTGATTCGCTCTTGAATAGAAGCATTCTTCCTGTCAAGTCTCATGTTAAGCACGGCGGCGTATCCAGTGCTTCGCATTGTACTCCCAGCAGTGCAAATTCGCCGGTGTATTTAGAAGGAATTCGAAGTATGAGAAATATTTTCTTTTGTGTTTTCTATAGGGTTCACTTACAGGTTTATTTCGTATGCCTTACTCGCTGTATAAACTGATGTAAGAATTCTATCATTCGCGAACCATGGTCCTATGCAAGTTCAGGGCGGACCTGCGCTTAAAATGCTCCGAAAGGCGCATCTCTAAACACGAGAGTATACATCGATCAACCAATTGGCCAATGTTTTATCAAATTTGCCATAAACGATTTCAACTCGCCCGCGCAGCTATGCGAGAGAACTCGGGCAATGCTTCTGCTTGTGCAAAATAATTTTTCAGATTACTCGAGAGGACGCTAACCTTACAATCACAACCGGGCAGTTACCGAGTTCTAGCCCGACGCTGGAAAACCGTTTGCGGCAGAACTCCAATGTAAATGGAAGCGACGACATTCTTTCACGTTTTCTATGCTTCGCAGCGTTTATTTGAAGTGTTCTCATATTCTTTCTCTCTTCAATGTCGTCATCAACACACTAACGCTTCTTTCGTTCGCTTGAACGGTGACATTGCCCACGAGCCCGGTAGTCTCCGACAGTCTTCACGAGAGCTCCGCCTGTCGCGCCAATAGTGCAGGGGCGAGGGATCAAGTTTGCCATGTGCGTCGGACTGTTATATAGTGGTGCGGATTGTACTGGTCCGTACGGTAGGGCATTTTTGAAGAGAAGCTTCAGTACTCTCGCTGATGGCGTAGGCAACGCAATAACGAGTGAAGGGAAAGAACGAAATGCTTCCCGTGGCGGTAATCGAACCTTGGTCAATCGCGTTATGAAGCCGGCATCTATCCAATTGTTCGATTTCAATATGGTCGGGCCGGTTTAGATTGCAAGAGTGGGGCATGGACGGGTAAATGTAGAAAAAGTCTGCACCCCACCGTGCAAAGATGACGATGATCCGTCATGAGAAAGCGTTTCTCCTTCACCCATCGTCGTAGTTAGATGAAAAGGTGCCTAATTTTTCTTTTTAATTGCGATCTCTAATCCGCCAACACTTTAATTATTTCGAAAACCTTAAATACGTCAAATATCTATTGTTTGACCCCACGAAAAATTGGGAATAAAGCAAAGAGCAATACTGACAAAGTAAGCTAATTCTTCTAAACTGTTACAATCCGGGCTGGAGGGATTCGAACCCAGGCCTATGGGCCTGCGTTCAAAGTGGAGTTTATTTACACAGTAACTTTACCTATACCGGTAAAGCAACATGTAAAAAGAATTGCATTAGAGCGCCTGTGGCAAATTTCAGACTCCAGACAGGACAACGATGATTATGTGCTGCAAAGAGTAGCACTTGGATTTGAAAAGAGTAAAACTTCGTTACCACTCACAACCTGGCAATAATTCTTTTTTGTACTTACTACTCCTTCCCGTGTAGGCGCTGCTGCGTGAAACTGAAAAAAAAAATAACACAAACCCAAGCATATAACCACGTGCAAGTCCAGTCCAAGGAAGCAATATATGACAACATGAAGAACTAGAGATGACCCAGGAGGACGATTTGACTGAGTTGGGTTGTGTGGCTATACTGTCATGAAGCCAAAGACGACGTTATTGTCTTGAAGCAAACACGGTTATTTGAGTGAATTTGTGCTCCCCTAACAACTCAAAGAATACACAGGTGGCGAAGCAGCAGTCAACAAAGTGACGTGTGCAGCCGAGCGTCGGCGAGTCGAATGCCGCGGCGTCTGCTCTGCGGTCATTTATGTCTCGGCGCGAGGGCTCCTCGAACAGTCTAATGGCATTCAGAACACTGTAGAGCATAGAAGAATATTCTAGGCTGGTGACGTTAGTTCGCTAGTTCGCGACACTCTCTATCAAAGGAGATAACACGTGAGGCATAAAGAATAGAACATGCACTCCCATTGGCCGACGGATAATACAGATAACGCAGCCCGGCGCAGCCAGTCGAAAAAAACAAAACATAAACCCAAAACATGGTTCGTGGCAATATTTTGGCCAAGCAGAGATAGGATATATTTTAAAGCAAAGCTTTTTACCTCTACGCCCCAAGGGTTATTTTGCGACCATTGGTGTCAACAGAAACCTCCCGCGAACAAATGAAAGAATTTACAGGCACCGCCAGGAAACCTGCCAATAATAGAGTAATAAAGCCAGAGCCCGTTGTCGTACCGATTTAGCTACGAGCCATCGCATAGATGGGGAACAGAGGTGGTGCACTCACCAAGCACATTTACGGGTTTCACCCCTGAATTCTCGCTGAATGCCACGCGATAGCGAATAAAGGAAGCTCACACCAACCCATGGCATCTCACTTCTAGTACGTCAATGCGCTAAAGCCTGTGGCTTCCAGTCTTCACGTAAAAAATCTCAGCTCCTTTTCTTCCGCCCTCACGCTGAACGACACCTTAAGGAACACATTAAAATACTGCTTGATGACCACGCCATCACTCCAAGCCCCAGCATCAAGATCCTGAGCCGACATCCTCAAACTAACACCAAGAGTGACGTATCCTTGGAGCGCCTCAAACACAGCATCAATAAAGTCATACACATGTTCAAGCGAGTTGCCACCTAGAAGCAAGGGCTCTTCGAAAGCTTTTGTCCTCTCGAGAATCACTTAAGTCAACCCCCTGTCTTCTCGGCAGGGTGGACTTTAATAATCTTTACATAGTCATTTGAAAGCCGGTTGAGCAAGACATTGATCTTCCATGAGTGCGTCCACAAAGAGGCTGCTTAGCACGGGGCTCTATCTACAACACTGTAGGTGATAGATGGCCATCTTTCTATCCAGAAGCTCCGAATGAGCGGAACTGCGGTGGGTCACCGCATCCTTCACCAGATTGGCTGGGCAGCAGAGAATGTCACTCCGCTTTATGTACTCCTGGACTTTTGGCGACAAGAACTGAACATGCTCCCTTTGTTTAGAAATATGCACCCATCACACGAAAAGGGTCGCCGACAAGCACAGGCTCAAGCGCTCAACACCACCCTCGGTGGGGATCTTTCGGTTATCTACAAAGACGCCTCCCAACATCGAGGGCAGCAGTACGCCACCATCGTGGCTACCTCCAGAACCAGCCTCCTTGCTTGTGCCTCACTCAAGACCGAAGACATGACGGCAGCCATCACCTTGGCTCTCACTCAATCAGGGGTACGTAAGGTAGTCACCGATTGCCAACAAGCCTACCCGAATTAGAAATCGGGTTTAGTGTCCCGTCCTGCACTTCGTGTGCTAAAAAAAATCCTCCCACCTCCCCGAAGGGGATCGTGCGGAAATGCGAATGCATTGGGTGCACCGATGACTGCGCTGCGGCAAGCAGTAACGGAGAGAGGCGTGCGCTCCACTGCATTTATATACATTTTCCGAGCGCAGCGAGCGGAGAGAGGGTACGCGGAGAGGAGAGAGAGACCCGCGCAACACGCCCGCCCCGCGCGCGAGCTCTCTCTCCCGCCGAGCTCCGCGATGCGAGCGACCCTCACAAGCCCGAGCGCGCTCCTCCTCTCCACTCACTCTCCGCTACTCCGCCCGAGCTCCGCGATGCGAGCGCCCTCACACGCCCGAGCGCGCTCCTCCTCTCCTCTTGCCCTCCGCTACTCCCGCCCGAGCTACCACCTGCTCCGGTTGCTAGGCGCGCCACAGCTGTTGCTAGGGGCGAGGAGGAGCGCGGAGAGATAACACCTGCGGGCGCACGCCGACGGAGCACGACAATCCCCCCGCCGCGCCGAGACGACGACGACGACGACGAAGGCAGAACTACGAGGCGCGAGCGCACGTGCGCGCGCTCACGTGCGCTCGCGCTGGGGGAATGCAGGCGCACGCAGACGGAGCACGACAACCCCCGACTAAGAAATGCATTCGCATTTAAAGACCACTCCCAAATGGTTCCATTCAGCTTATCTGGACACCCGCACACGCATCCATGGGGGGCAGCGAAAAGACCCACCAAGCCTGCTCTTTTACCCCTCGTGCTATGGAGCTGCACGAGGACAGTCACCCGCTTGTCTCGTTCAGGGGCATAACCCAGCATTATTGCCTTCTGAGACAGACCCTACCTTCGCTTTACCCTCACCTTTCCATAGAACAACCAACTACCCTAAGGCTCATACAATCCGGCTCCTTCCCAGAACCGACAGGTCTTCACTTAATATACCCGAATCACTACAACGCCGAATGTAAATTTTGCTCAGAAGTAGGGACACTCTGCCACATAATAGGGGTGTGCGACTTTAGCCCTGAGCACCCTTCTCTCTTTCTGTCAACTACCGAACAAGAGCAATGGGAGATGCCGCTGTACAGCCTCTCCCAGCCACCCAGCTTCAGTTGTTGGACAGAGCACAGGCGGCGCGGACTGAATATAGGCTACAGTGAAGAAGAAACCCCTCCTCTGGGCCGCACTCTGGGCCGTTCAGAAATCCTAATAAAAGACTTTCCTCCTCCTCCTCCTCCTCCTCCTCCTCCTCCTCCTCCTCCTCTTCCATCTTTGCCGCCGATCTTGTCTCCTCCGTCCGTGAAGGCACAGAGGGAGAAGTGAGATCGCCTAACACCGTGTTTGAGCTTTAATTTTATAAAAAAGAGTTTCCACTCATGTGCTACACCAATAGAACTCAACCAACCACCATTCATGCATCATGCATTTATTTAACGTTACCAAGAATATCTCTTCGAAGTAAAGAGGCTGTGGTTAGTACATCTCACTTATCTCTCGTTTCTCTATTTGTAGAGCGACGCGAGTGTATTTCAGTGACGTCGCATGGGTAATCGTTGTGGGTGCCGTTTAGAGCTTTGCTTTCGAACCAAATTCAGAAGGTGGATTGGCGCTCATTTTTTCCTATTCTTTAAGATGCAGCTTGGGAATGAAACGTTTGGCCACATCAGCCTTTCCAAGGCTGGGTGTTAGTTTGTGTATTTCAATTGTTGTAATACAACACCGCCTGATTGTTGCGTTTTACGACATTCTTTCGTGCAGTGTCACGAGGTTATATTTCCGGAATTTAATTTATTGTATAGATGCTCTAATATTCAAAGCGAGCTAGCGAAGGCCTTACCTGAGCTCTGTGGAGGGTACAACGACGAATCTGATAAATCATCTAGAACACAAAAAGAGCAGAAATACTGTCATATGGGCGAGTTGGTACTGGTTCATGAAGAAAACAGAGGGAAGAAGACGTTCTTCGCTTTGCGCTGTTTCCATCTTAAAAAAATGGTATTTTATTGTTCGCCCATCAGCAGAGCAAGAGACAACTGCTTTGAACAGGCCGGCGGAGGCAAAGGAAAAGTCCAAAGAAAGTATTGCGAAGCAAGAAGCAGTGATACCTATTTTTGGTGTTTCGGTTCTTTCCATTAACTACAACCCCGGAGTCTCTTGCCATTCTAGAGGCCCCATCATGTCTACAGAAAGCACATAGTTTCGCAATTGAATTCAGTGTAACGACGCCCGTATTTTGCGAGTGAGGAAACGAAAACCTTACATGGCCCTTCATGATAGTATGACCCCGTGCGATCTGGAATGAAAGAAGCATTTTGTTAAGGTCCGTACATCACCGGCGCAAGAAACACAGCGGGTAAAAAACGCTGTAGGCAGAGATAACGACTAAGTAAAATATTGTGATGCAAGTAGCACTCACGCCTAATACTTTTAATTCACGTATATTAAAACTCATGCATCCCTGGAGCCTTCTTTTAATCGCTTAAAGTCCTTAAAGGGCTCAGGAAATCCTATATATAGTCTCGCCGTTTCATTCAGAGTAAAAACGGCCGTATTCTGCAAGCGAGTTCGCTAAGATCTTACACTCCACTCCTGGATTGTACTGGAACGCTTCACATAGAACGAGAAAGCATTTTTATGTCTCGCATGTCATCGCAACAATACCAGTCGGCATTGAACAGGTCGGTAGAGGTAGGGGAAAGAATCAAGAAAAGGTTGGGAGGCAAGGAGCACTCCTACTGAAATTTTACTTTATTTAGATTGAATAAATAACAATCTGGGGATATGTTGCTCATCCTAATGCCCCTATAAGAGTGGGGAAAGCCGGCGGTTTCGGGTAAGCAGAAAGGGGAAATGGCAGGGTGGCAACAACGAGGGGGACTATACCATTGCGACGAGTGTCCAACTAACTTGGGTGGGTAGGCAGGAAGGGGCAGATCGCTTGAGTAATTTGTTTGCTAGTTTGGCGGGAAGGGTGTAAGTGAAGCGTAATTCACCACGGGGAGACGCTTACCCATTTTTGTAGCAGACGTTTAGAGACTTCTGGGAGAGCGCAGTACTCCAGCAGACGTGGCTCTGCAATGCAAAGTAGGCAAGAAAAATAACTGTTTGGCTATGTGCAGACAAGGCGCTGAGACTAATGAAGGACGTAGTGAAGGTACGGAGTTTAGGCCGGTACAAGATATTGAAACATGCTTCGATAGTCTTCGAGCGCACAGCAGGAAAGCCTTCATCTATGGACCCAAATCCTCTCCAGCACTGTTGACCCCTCCCAACAGACAGCTTTCCGGCTCTCAACGCACAGGAAGCCAACGATGAACCCAACACCACGGAAAATCCGGCAAGCGCTTAACCACTGAAGTCATTAGAGCTCCCTCTTCGATCACCTCATTTCGGCGTGGACTTCAAGACTGCGGAAATTCAGCGGGGACGTAAAAGATATGCCAAGGGTTTTGAAGGAGCACCACCTCCATTCCATGGAAACTACGATAGAGGACAGTAGGAATGTTATAAGAGCCCTTTTGCAGCCCTCCTGTCTCACTTTCTTCTAGGGCCCCAAGCTTTTTAAAGCCCTTTCCTGAGACGATGCTTAGCTTAGAATCAGTAATATTGGGATTTTATGCGGCCCTCCTGTCATGGAATGATGTCGCTGCTTACGCAACCGGTCAACAAAAAGAAAAAATGAGTGCCCTTTATTATGCTTACAGAATTTTGTTGAGCTTACTTGTCGATCGGATAAGCTAAATTTATTTCTCAAAGAGTCACCGATACTAATATTGGCTTTGGCGGAAGAAGGGTTTTTAAAAAGGCCAGTTTACGGTTAAGATCCTCGTAAAAATCCCAGCCTTCCCACTTTTTCACGTGGGAGCGCCGCTTTGCATGTTAAATGTGAGGTTCCCCACGCTGTGATATCTGTTCGGGACCTTGGCTCAGATGTCACCGAAGTTCTGGCTCTGATCTTCCAAATAGGCTCTGCGAAATTGAGCATTGCATCAGCGTGAAAAAGGTTGATGTGAAAGTGTTCCTGCAGCGACTCTGCGGACTTTGGTCAGCCCCATGCATTATATGTGGACATTTCAATGCGCACCATCCGCTGTAAGCAGATGAAGCGAAAGACGCTCAAGGACATCATCTAGCAGACACCATTGATAGGTTGGATCTCTGTGTTGCAAATGATCGCAGTCCAACCTTCTTCCGGCCTCCTAGTGCTACTAGGGCCATTGCCTTAACCCTGATTTCCAGTGATATTTAGTTACGGCGGCTAGTGGCGCAGGGTCGAATGGGCAGGGTCATTACCCCATTTTTTTTGACGCAGCAGGATATCGACCACTGGATTCTGAGATTGCCAGGTCGTCAACTGGGCCACGTACCTGATCGGAATTAGCAGCGGCTTTTGCAAACCCATTAGAGAGCATGACAGCAAGCAAGGAAGCAGTGACGTGCTGCTCAAGATACCGAAGCACTTTCGGGCCCCTCAGTTAGAGATTAAAAAAACAGTGTGGCACGAAGAAGGGCGGAGGTTCAACGCATGCGGAAGAAAGATGTGCATCGAAGACGACTATTAAATTCAGCCATTCGGCGTTACACAAAGACCCCATAGCGAAATTAAAGGATGATTGATTGATTGATTGATTGATTGATTGATTGATTGATTGATTGATTGATTGATTGATTGATTGATTGATTGATTGATTGATTGATTGTAGGGTTAACGCGCCGGACGCAACGCAGGCGATGAGGCGCGCCGTAGTGGAGGACTCGGATTAATTTTGACCACCTGGGGATCTTTATCGTGCGCCGAAATCTCGTACACACGGGCGTTTTTGCTTTTCGCCTCCATCAGAAAAGTGGCCGCCGCAGCCGGGAATCGAACCCGCGACTTCGTGCTCAGCAGCGCAACGCCTTAGCCACTGAGCCACCGCGGCGGGTTGAAATTAAAGGATGAAATTCTGCGCACCCTAAGTGTATTTACTCCCTCCCCACGTATCCGGGCAGTGGTGAGCTCCCTTCTCGGCAAACCTCGCGTTGCCAAACTGCTTCTGGCAATCAGTTCCATCAAAGACAAGACTACCTTCTCTGACGTGTACGCATTTTCGACATCACCATGCGTAACCGACGTTTCCCTGCAATTACTCAGCAAAGCGTCAACGTCTTGCGCTTAGTCTTGTTTCAGGAATTGGTACCCCATTCACGCTGAGGGAGCTTCAAACAGCCCTCGCTAGCTTGCGGAAACGGTGTGCAGCTGGTCCTGACGGCCTCCCGGACCAAATGCTGCTTTTCTTGCCATCGGAGTCTTAGCGCAGTCTCGAGAATTTTTTCGAAATTATTGCAATAATTGCTTCAACATTATTGTTTCCAGATGATTTTAGAAGCCTAAAAGTAAGAGTCAAATGTATCTGGCTTGTTTTTGGGATACGTCGGTTAGCATTTTTGAATTCGGAAAAAAATGCGAAGCATGCCGAAGAATGACTGAAGCAAAATCAGCGTTCTACGTTTCGGTGAACCAGATGGTCTAATGGAACGAGATAAACTAGAAATCAATGTCTTGTCTTCATGGGATAGAATTTAAAATCCCGTATGGAGTTTTGTTGCCACTTACTCCGGAGTAGTCAAACAGCACTTCTGAAGTACTTACGCGGTCCAATGTTCAGCTTTAACGTCAATGACGAGGCGCAAAAAGAATGACACGACGGGCCATTTAATGCTTTAACATTTAGGGCACAGACTAATGCTTTTCTCGTCATGAAACTCCGCCGTCACTCTATTGGAGAGCTTCGTGCGCTTCCCGAAAAGGCCGCACCGTGGCTCTTGGGTTTATTTAAGGGTAGAGTTTCTGCATATCGCGTAGCGCCATGGCCTCCGCGATCACCCCGCGCGCGTTTTGCTCCGGCCGTCCCAATCGGCCGAAGAGAGCGTAAGTTGAAAAGGGGGGCGTGGCCGCGTCTTCCGCCGCACCGCGGCGCTCGCCACCTATGCATCAACTATTCCGCGGGAGCTTGGCACAAGCGAGGAAACGCGTGTTTTCGCAGCTCGCAGTCAAATTGAGTCGAGCAACCAGCTTTAAAATGACAGGTACAAGAAGATAACCAACAAATTTGTTATGGTTAACTTAATAATATGAGGCGCGCAAGAACAAAGTTTAAGCAGCAATCGAGCGAAGCGTAGTCTGTTCTGGCTCTCTCTGCTGAAGTTTCGCGACCCTATTTTTATTTGTTTTTTTTAGATTTGTCGATGTGTATTTACACGCGGTGCCCTAGAGAACCCCCTCACGACCTCACCCAACATTATTTACAAGAGTGGCGACTTGCATAAGCACCTGTCGCATAAATGCAATATTAGATTGTTTCTGATTAGTATGCATGTTACGATAGATTTGTCGCCGCGGCTTTTTAAGGCAGGCTTAGAAAACCGTAAGCATGCACGACCGACACAAACCAACCGTGATACATTCAGACACACCGTCCATTGCAATTTAGTGCAGTGAGTATTTGCGAGGTTTTAGTAAGCGCGTGAACTAACATAGCGCATTTGCGCGGCAGTAAAGAAAAGGTAATCATGGTCTGTAAAAACTACGCGATACATCGTAGCATATAAAGCTGCATAATTATCGCGGGATGTGCGACTTATTATTTGTCTGTGTTTGCAATTGAGATTGCTTTTTGCTTGTATACCGGTGCGCGCAGATGGCTCAGCTACATTGGTGGTTCCGTATAAATTAAACAATTCAATGTGCTAATACGTGTTTGTTTTTTTGTAAGAACCCTTTTAAAAGTTATTTCTTTATTTTTGTCGTGTTTTTTTGTTTTCAAGTTCCATTCATTTATTTCGCTCCATTTACGCTATTTTGAAGATATTAAACATCTTATTGTGCCAATTATGCCCTTCTATGCAAAGGCAGGGGTTTACACGGTCAGTCGTTTCAACAATATTTTTGTACGTGTTTCGTAGTTCTTTTCAGGGCTTTATTTATTTTTGTGTTCCTTTTTCGGAGGAGGTGTATGAATGCGCATTTTTATTTTGTAAGCTAGCTTTTATCATTTATTTTCTGCTTTTGGTTCATTGAAGATTAGGTATGACCAATCGTCTCCGTTCACACTATTCTAACGATTAATTATAAATTATAACTTTGTTCATTATATTTTTTTGCGCAAATGCGGGGCGTTACACTTTGGTCGGTTTTCACGATTCTTTTATGCTTGTTTTCTTCGTTAATTGTTGTCAGAGCTTTTTATTATTTTCTTCGCTTTGCGCGGGAGGTGTATAGAACTCGTATTTTTGAATTCGTAAGTTCAGTTTTATAACTTCTTTCTAAGTTCTGTATTTTTTGTTTTTAAGATTCCGTTCGATCAACCATTTCTATTTGCGCTATTATGTATTTCTGCGCAAATTCAGGGCGTTACAAGGTTTGCCTGGTCGCGCGATTTTTTTATTCGTGTTTTTGTCATTATTTTGCCTGCTCCTTTATTTTTGTCTGGTTCGTGGAAGAGCTGTATAAAATTAATATTTGTGAATTCGTTACTGTAGTTGGTATTTTTCTTTCTGTATTTTTGTTTTTTTCTAAATTACGTTCGACTATTTATCTTTATCCACGCTTTCTAGCGAGCAATTATGAGGCTGTTCGATTTACACTCTCGGGCTCACCACGGATAGTCCGCGGGTAGTCCGAGGATTCCCCGAAGCCATAGGGATAGATGGGAAAAATCTAATGCCGGACTGCTTCTCGGGGATTCCGCGGTGAGTTCGAGACTGTAAATCGAAGAGCCCCTATATTAACCCCGCCAATTTACATTTCTGTGGAAATGCAGGGCTGCACATTTGGTGCTGTACGTGTCGTACTCGACGGTTCTGCATACGTTCGCTCTAAAATTAGCCAACAACGATAGGCTGCTTTTTTTCTAAATACGATTTTTCTAAATAAATTATGCCTCGTGGCATAAAACGTAAATTACAGTTATATGTAATTTGTAATATGTAATTTGTACAGTTATTCAGGTGCGGAGCACCTTAGGACCGCACAATGTCCGTCCGCGTCCGTGCGCATAGCACTTACAGTCGCAAAAAATCGCACAGGCACCTCTACGGGCAGTATATTAATAATAATAATAATAATAATAATAATAATAAAGGTTTATTTTCCTTTTGTACAAGGTTGGAGCGGCCGCAAAAAGCTGAGTGACAGTTTGACGTGGCGGCTGCCCCGTTTGTGACAGCAGCGGTGGTTAAAATACCAAGCAGCACGTACAAGGGTATATACATTTTACACAGTTTACGTATTTTTACAATCCAATAGGACTACAGAAGTACAGTCTGAAACAGGCGCAAGTGTTTCAACAAAAAAATTACTTATACAGGGATACAAAACACAGCCTAGTTACAAGGGTGCAAACAAAAACAAGTGTATAAACAAAAAAATTCCCCCGCATTTCCCCGAGGGGGAGAATGTGAAAGTGCGAATGCACGTTTGTCGGCCCGCTTGCGGCGCTTGCCTCGGCCCCCCGCAGCCCACCGCCTCGCCGCTTCTCTTCCATCTCTTCCATCGGGTTTGTAGTATCACGTGTACACCACGCAGTTATCAAGCCGCTATAACGCCGCTGAGTCGCCAACGCACGCCGCTGACGACGTAGTTTGAATGCGTTAAAGATATAAGGCGCGTCACTAACACTGATATCAGCGTCGCGTCCGTGGCTTGGGCGGTAGAGCGTCGCGCTGCGGCCGCAAAGTCCTCGGATCGAAACCCTGGCGCCGGATGCTGTTTCTTTTTTAAATATAGAGGAGCACTGCGGGACGCCGCCGCCGGCCGGCGGGGATGGTTTGGGTCGCTTATTAAAGTGAAAAATACAAGTTCCGAGTTGCAACACAGGAGGCTACAAAGGCAAGCTATGGAGAATGATTACTAACCAATCACGGACAAATTATAGAAACATTTATTTCAACTTGTTTTTGGAAAACGACAAACTATCATTGACTTCGTGGCAAGATCATTTAATACCGTAGGCAGGGTGTAACCGATCGATTGCATGGCATAATTAAGTGGGGTCGGTGTGTACCATGCATCTGGGTGCCGGGTAAGGTAAGTCGGAATGTTTTGTTTCAATCTCGCTAATTCACTGTAAAATTATTCTGACGCTTTACGGCAGTAATGTATGATTGCGTGAGACGATATTTATAGTGATTTGTAGCCTTAAGAACGAGCCTGTGCTTGGTAGACCAGACAGAGTTAGTGTCAGTCGTCTTACCCATTGGGCTACGACAACGAGTTAGTACCCGAGAGTCAACCGGCTTACTGCCTCGCCTGGAACGGTGCGGAGTACCTTAGGGCCTCCCAATGCCCGTACGCCACCATCCACGCGCACACCACCATCAAGCGAAAATCAAGCGAAATTTGATTTGAGCCGTGAGTTGCAGTTTCATTCGGGGTATAATCAAGGTTCAACTCACGGCTCAAATCTGATGACGGTCGCGGCGCATATATGTCATTTTGAGTCTCCGTACTCCGCACCCTCGCCATCGTCCAAGGAGTGGAGATGCTGCCATTTTTTCTTGCTCAGTCTACAGCTCACTTAGCCACGGTATCGGCTGCCGGTTGAACGTTTTGCTCTTCGCCAGTTTCGGTACAACGTCGCTTCCGTTCCTTCTCCATCCTCGTTTGCTTCATATCCAGCTCTGCACTGGCGTCGCACTTTATTTTGCGCTGCGCATCAGCGCGAACATGGGGCACAGGATAGGTGAGCCGAAGCCCTTGTAACAGTGGCGGCGAAATTGGGTGACGTCGCCCTAGACCGCGTACGGCTAATTGGCTCTCGATATATTATTCGCACGCCTCTTCATAGACGGCGCTCTGCCTGCCTCCCTCCTCTGCTCATTGAGTCCTCGTAACGGCGCCGGTCATGTTTTCTGTCTAGACCACGGAGTAAGATAAAGAGAAACGCCGACTGTGGCCGAGAAAAAACTATTTCCGCGGGCCGATACTCTCCCCGTGCCGCCGGCCGCCAACATTTCACTTTCCTCTGTTCCTCGGTCGCACTTCTATCTTTGTTGTAACTTTGTAGATCTCTCTCCCTTTGCTAGCTCTCCCCAGCGGCTTCTTTCCTTTCCCCACGACATCGTCTTCTAACATGTCAAACAGCGCGCGCTATCGAGACGCGTGCGGAATTCAAATCACGGTGCGCTGCCACAATGAGCTGTGATGTAATCGCACACCGCCTTATATTTGACGATCGGTTATTCTTTAATGCGTTAAATGAAATGAAAGGGGGCAAAGCACCTGGTGAGGATCAGATAACAGCAGACCTCTTGAAGGATGGCGGAGAAATTGTCCTTGAAAAACTGGCAAACCTGTATACGCAATGCCTAATGACCGCAATGATACCGGGAATCTTGGAAGAACGCGAACATCATCCTAGTTCATAAGAAAGGCGACATGAAGGACTTGAAAAATTACCGGCCGATCAGCTTACTGTCAGTCGTCTACAAGGTATTTACCAAGGTAATCGCTAACCGAATTTCTGCAACCTTAGATTTCAGTCAACCTAAAGAACAAGCAGGGTTCCGTAAAGGTTATTCAACAATGGACCATATTCACACGATCAATCAGGTGATCGAGAAGTGCGCTGAGTATACTGAACCCCTATATATAGCCCTCATAGATTATGAGAAAGCATTTGACTCAGTCGAAACCTAGCAGTCATTCAGGCATTACGGAACCAGGGGGTAGATGAGCATTATGTAACAATACTAGAGGATATCTACAATGGGTCTACAGCTACGATCATCCTCCATAGAGAGAGCAGTAAAATACCTATAAGAAAGGGTGTCAGACAAGGAGACAAATCTCTCCAATGCTATTCACAGCATGTTTACAAGGAAGTATTCAGAAGTTGGATTGGGAACAGGTGGGTGTAAGGGTTAATGGAGAATACCTCAGTAACCTCAGATTTGCTGATGACGTTGCCTGCTAAGTAACTCGGGGGACGAATTGCAAAGCATGCTTTCCGCACTGGGCGAACAGAAGTAGAACCGTGGGCCTGAAAATTAATATGCAGAAAACTAAGTAATGATCAATAACCCCGGGACAGCACAGCGGTTTGACATAGGTGGCGAGGCAGTGGAAGTGGTAAGCGAATATATCTACTTAGGCCAAGTTGTGACCCCAGATCCAAACCATGAGGCAGATATAATTAGAAGGATCAGAATGGGGTGGGGTGCATATGGCAGACATTCTCAGATAATGAATAGCAGCCTACCATTGTCGCTGAAGAAGAAAGTGTATGACAGCTGCATCTTACCGGTACTCACCTACGGGGCAGAAACTTGGAGCTCACTAGAGGGTTCAAACGTAAATTGAGAACAACTCAGCGGGCAATGGAGCGGAAAATGATAGGTGTAACATTAAGGGACAGGAAGAGAGCGGAGTGGGTCAGGGAGCAAACTGGTGTTTAAAGACATATTAGTAGAAATTAAGAAGAAGAATGGACGTGGGCAGGACATGTAATGCGAAGGCAAGATAACCGCTGGTCATTAAGGGTAACAGAGGGATCCCTAGAGAAGGCAAGCGTTGCAGGGGGCGGCAGAAAGTTAGATGGCAGATGAGATAAAGAAGTTTGCGGGGATAAATTGGTCACAGTTTGGCACAGGACCGAGGCAATTGGAGAATAATGGGAGAGGCCTTTGCCCTGCAGTGGGCGTAGATAGGCTGGTGATGATGATGATGATTCTTTATCAGGCAACGTTTATTCAAAAATAATTAAGGCGCGCTGAAACATATTGATCTAACCAACCAGGCCTAACATGCAATCGTGCAACGACGATTACTGAAAAAAAAAAAAAAAACAAGAAATGAGCTAGAGTTATATCGCACACTACAACAGGCACCCTAGCCTTATTCCGCGTACGGGAACGCGACCAAAGGCGAAATTCGCCCTTTTTTACCCCGTCCGCTACACTGGCGCGTGCTTAACGATTTATGGTTCTTCTGCCTACAAACAACGTTAACGAAGGCCGTCCGCAATGAATTGGCGGGCGCCAATAATGCATACATTTCCACACAAGAAATTTACGGCTGCCGCCTTGCAATGAAAATAGAAAGGCGCTGTCAAGGTGATTAGGCGACCACCGAATTCCGAACGCTAACTTTGTTTTAAGCGCTTTCGTTACTTATGGCTCGATGTTAACGGTCACTGTGCGGTCGCGTAATCTTGTCGATTCCGTCAGCGGATCACGCCAGATGCATTGCTGAGCAATAGGTTCTGATGACCTGGTTTGTGAAAATGAAGTTTTTTCTAGAATAAAGAGCCATGCCGGACAATGACCTACAGACCGTCATAAGAAGTGCTGGCGTATTTTTTAAAATGAAATTTAATTTCAAGAAACTTTATTGGGATTGAATCTCCAGAATAATTTTAAATCCACAGCATTTACTATCTTATTTATGGTGGCATCGACGGAAGTCTGCCGCCAGCATGTCGTGGGACAGCCAGTTGAGGAGTCGCAAAAGTTCCTATATTGGGGAGGGAGGCATGAGGCAAGAGCTGTGGAGCCGTGATGCAGAAGTATTTCGCGAAGTGTCACAAAGTGTACCCAGCCGTGGTTGTTTCAGAAATACTCTTTACTAGTCTGAACTTATCAAAGGAGCAGCTCTTCATGCAATTGAAATAGTTACGGTGATTTAAAACGTATTGTTTTTTTCTGAACCACCTAGCGCCAATCACCATTGTTCAAGCAGCACTCAGCATTTTGCTAGCGTTCTACAGCAAAGAGCCAGCTCCCTTCGACTGCTTGGATGTAGTTCTCAGGAGCGCACTGCACTATACAGTACTGTGGTGTACACTAAGCATAATTCAATGCGCGTGCGCAATGTCGTATGCAGTTCCAAAAAGAGAAGAAAACAAGCTCGGGGCTACATCCGCGCGCGACACGAGCAGAAATACTGAGTCAATTCGTCATGTCAGGAGACTAGTTGGCATTCATGCCGATTTTGAGCCAGGAAGTGTAGTTTACAAATGGCGAATAAGTACAGGGCACTTTTAAGATCGCTGGTTGTCATAACTAGTTGACTTCTGTCCGTTTTTGTGATAAATGTAGAACACAACCGAATTTGTACGCAGTGCGCTAAAGGTAGCGTTCTCCAGTGGCCAGTTGTATGTGGTCTCTACATTTTGTTTCCCGCCCTGCAAAGTAGTCGTTGCGGTATCTTTGCCGTACAACTTCATTCCGTAAGACATTCTCATCAACCCGTGCTAAGGAAGTGCGCAGCGGACGCGAAGCTGCGCTAGGACAGGCCCAAAACAACTGTCGCTGACGCGGACGACAAGGCTCTCGGAATGGGTCCCGCCGTCGCGACCGCCTGGGGGAGCAGGCTTCGGCGCGCGGCAGACGCTGGTTGAATAGTGCCCATTCGCCGGACCATCTACACTAAGCTCCGTGAGTGAGGAACATTAAGGGACCATCCGAGTCGGCGCTCCTCTTTATCTTATTCCGGGGTCTAGCCTTTGCATGGGGCCCACAGTTATAAAGCTGCACTGGATAAAGTAGTATTGCTAGCAGGACGAATGGAATATAGAATTTTCTTCCGTAGCTCAGAAATAAGCAATAACGCAAACATTTAACTGAAATAAAGTATTCCTCCTGCCCGCAGCGCATACTGGCCGCGAGGGCCACCTCTGGAGATGCCGGCGCTGCGCTCGTTTTGACGTCACTTGTAGGATCCCCGTTCTTGCTGCGTATACTATAGTTGGCTTGCAGCGCGTAACATTTCGTCTAGAACGCGCCTTCTAAGTGCATTTTCGTGTTATTTTTTGGCATTTGAAGTTAATTATGAGTGCGTGAAGAGTAGTGGGACCTCATGGGGACTTTATAATTGTGTCAACCGTGGTAGGCTGCCCGCAGATGAGTTGGACGCATGCGACCAAACCCCGTGTAAGCGCAAGCTGCGGCTCCTTTGCCCAAGAAACATTGTAGGCTACGACGATCACCGAACTAAGTTTCTAGGTTTCGCTTGTAGTTCGGAAGAAATGGATGAAGGCAGGAAATCAAGCGTTTACTGCTCGCAGAAACGCTCCGCACACACGTCCGCCGTGCGTGCCCGCCGGCGGCTCGAACCGACGCAGGTCGCGGCAGCAACCCCTTGTTGCCGCGTTTTAAAATCACACTGATCGCTGAAAAGGAGTTTCACATTCGAGAAAGTGGATGTTAGTGTGGTGAAAAATTGTGCAAGGTAGTGTCATCAGCTGTGATATTCAAAGCGATGCTCAAATATCTGCCGCGATCTACGCCAACCGGCCGCGGACGTCGGTCCCGGCGCCGCCGGCCCGTTAACGCACGGTGCGGCGAGCGACCGAAGGGTGGCGATATCTGCGCACAAAAATCGGTCGAGGCCGTGGTAAGTATCGTGATCATCGATCGCTTAAATGGCAGCCCCCGCGGACACAGACTTTCACATGCGTGAAAGGGGGTGACAGTGTGGTGAAAAGTTGTGTTAGGGACTAGTCATTCGCGACTGTAACGATAGCGGCGATGAAATACTAGCCGCGCTGCTAAGCCTAAAGTTCTTAACATCGGACTCCGCGCATCTGAAACCGGCGGTAAGCAAGCTGTTGGAAAGACCCTCTTCTAAAACTCGCCGCGCGCAAGCGCGTTGCTTTGGATTCCCCTAACTTTTTGGGGCCCTCAAACGCTTGGTTCCCTTATTCTAAAAGTCCCATTACCCCACGACGTGCTTCGTCTCGTACATAGCCGCGCCTTCTGTGAGCAGTCGTCGTAGGTTCTCGAACTTGATGCTAGAGAAACGCGCAGGCTCATTGTAAAAAGACAAAAGCCCGTGTTTCAATTATAAATTTCCACAGCGGGGCCTTAATTAAAAATAAGCAAAGACACTCTAAACCCGCTCAAAGGCGTTGAAAAGTCGCGTTAATACTATTCATACATTGCGGACAAGGTCGCGAACAGTAAACATGTCAGCAGTTCAGAGTATTAGTGATCCTAGTCAAATCAGGAGATAAATATAAAAAAAACATTGGAGGGGAAATAGGTACTGCTTAAGCCAAACTGCAGGTAGTACCAGTACTTTTAAGCGTGTGCGGCGAAGCAATCCGCTCACCGTCCTCACGTAGTCATTCATTTACCGAGCAATGGGCACAGTACGCGTGTTGAGATCACAAATGAGCGGCACGTTTCCGTCGCTGGTGCGAGATCTATTTCATTTGCACACACAGTCTCGTACATGTCACGCCGTAATTATTTCATAATGAATTAGCAGCGTACTTTTCTCCCCACCACATTGGATCGTCCTTGGCGTTAGAGCTGGCTACGTATCAGTGACTAGCCGCGGTGGTGTCGCCGGGCACAAGCGAGTCGCTGATTATTCGGTCTGTAGAAAACTTTTTTCTGTAATTTGCCCCACAACCGCGAGGAAGGAGCACACGGTGGCTACAACAAAAAACGTGCGGTCGCATAAGCACACGAATTGTGTTCTAGCAGACGACAACACAACCCCGTGTCCTAAAGTGACGTCACTCGTAGGTGGCGCCATGGTATGTCCTCGGGAACAATACACAGATATGTGAAATAAAGGGCAAAAGTCATGCAGTGAAATTTATAGGGTTGGTATTTAAAAATGCGTGAGCATTTCATCCCTCTTCTTGGCTAACGTTAGGCTT
This sequence comes from Haemaphysalis longicornis, assembly GCA_013339765.2. Taxonomy (NCBI): domain Eukaryota; kingdom Metazoa; phylum Arthropoda; class Arachnida; order Ixodida; family Ixodidae; genus Haemaphysalis; species Haemaphysalis longicornis. The sequence goes on from CM023452.1 coordinate 163,835,079, forward strand.
ACCAGATGGTCCAGCTTGCTCTGGCTTCAGGAATCAGCAACGCAGCGTTTCTCTCGCGTTCATGGCATAGCGTGCCAGCAGTGCTTAGCGCTGTAACCGTTTAATGGATAACGTTTACTCGCTTTATAAGCGACATATCATCCTCTCTGCAAATTGTTTCCCAACAGTAACGTCACCGTAATTCTCACTTCCTCCTCCCTCTGGCGCAGGCACTGGGTGCAGAGTAGACTCTACAACGCGTACTAGCGGTTGTGCGAGTCACGAAGCAGGGTGTCTAATCGAAACTGGAACCGAACCGAAAGCGAAACCTAAACCAAATTTTTGCCCGGAGCCGGAACCGAACTGAACCCTTCTTTTTTCCGCCATTTAGGAACTGAACCACCACCGGAACGAATCGAAGAAACCGTTCCGAAGCCGGTTCCGAGGCTTCAAAATTTGTAGTTTTTGATTATGGTGCTCTACGTCGCGTCTGAAGGTATTTTTACCACTGGCTCGACAGCACCACCAGGTACTATGCATAGTCTGTAGTTCCACCACCCATCAGGTTCCCTTATCATTATTACCCTGAATTTATTGTAAAGTTGTACGTATACACTATCAGTTTGCATTAGATACTGCCGAATTCCCGCCAGTGTGCTTTTGCATTTAAAATATGTTAAAATAACATAAGATGGGTTTTTTTTTCGTTATGAGCCAGCTCCAGAAACCGAAACTGAGTCGGATAAAGCTGCAGTGAAAAGAAAAACTCGGCACCTTTTCCTTAAAGAAGAGGCTGCTTGAACATAGTTAATATAAGGCCGTAAAAACGTGTACGCAGATCGTAGTTTGCATCGAAAGTAAGCCAGATCCTGCTGTTTGGCGGATCAAAATGAGCCAAATGCATTTGCACAATTTGGAGTTTGCTTTTGTTCAGACAAACTGTTCTGAACAGTTTTGAAGTGTTCAGACTGAAGTGTTCTGAAGTGTTCTGAAGTGTTCAGACTCTTTCGTGAGTGCTTTCGGAGGGTCTTTTTACGTTTGGGAGCTGACTTATTATGAATTCAGGAGGCAATTTGAAAGCTCAATCCCCAGATACCAACGAACAAGTGAAGGGAAGAAGTGAACGGAATGAAAGACGGAGATGTGAGACTATTTTTTTTTATTTCGTCTTCCGTGGTTTCACGAAATAGCTCTCGTTGTATTTCTCTTTTAGTCCCATACACAGAGTGATTTCTTCTACGGCTGACTCATTACACTGCAATCTGACCTTAAGGCAGTAACTAATCGGTTGACAACTGGCAACTGTGCTTGAATACTAATAAATGTAAAATGATGAGAATTTCGCGACGAACTAATCTTGCTGAAACATTACCGACACTATAGGATTGAGGGAAAACAACTCGAAATAGCTACTACATATAAGTATTTAGGAGTACAGCATATTCTATCAACTTATTCTGGGAAACACATGTTAATTTATTATAAGCAATGCTACCCGAACACGGATATCTGCGACGTAATTTTTTATGGCTCCATCTAACTTAAAACTAGTTCTTTACCAGACACTAATCCACCCTAAACTGGAGTATGCGTGTTCAGTGTGGGACCCTTCGCATGACTACCTTATTAACGCCCTACGTACAAAACCGCAGTGCACTCTTTATCCTAACCAATTACGCTCGCAAGGCCAGTATATCTTCAATGAAACGTACGCTAAACCTGCCTCCTCTTTCCCTTCGTAGAAAGCTCTTACGGCTTAACCTGTTTCATAAAATCCACCACGTCAATCCACAGCTATAAAATGAACTTCTTTCCAGTCCAGCATACATATCGTCGCGCATAGATCACCCTTTCAAAGTGAACATCCCTCATTGTCGTAGTAATCTGCGTTTTCATTCCTGTATACCTAAAACATCAGACGATTGGAACCGCCTGCCAAGCGCGATAGCTACAGTCACCGATGCGCGCGCATTTCGCTCAGCAATTGAACGACATTTATCTGCACTATAGTAGTGTCCTCTATGTGTTTATTCCTCTGTGTGTTGTAAAATGATGAGGTTTCTCATCTTCTTTTGGCATTGAAAATTTCATTTGCTATTTAGCACAAGTGTAGTTCTGTGTGTTCACCTAGCTTATGAGCACTGTGGCCCTTACTTTAGATTATTATTTTTTATATATCCTGTATATTTGCATATCTTTACATACATTTTCAGTGAGTTGTTCTTGTTTTTGTATTTATGGCTTCGCATTTTCTTCGATGTAAACTTCCCTTTAATGTAATTATTTTCCTCACTATTTGTACAGACCCTACTCCCTTCTCTAACGCCCCATGCCCATTGAAAGTACCGAAACAAATAAAATAAGAATATTTACCGTTTCAGTAGTTAACTAAACACCCATCGCTTACAAGTCCTGACAAATCCCCCCCCCCCCCCCCCCCCCCTTTTGTGAGTATGAACCCCTTCATCAAGGTGAAGAATAATATATGAGCAGCTTTCTCGTGAAACATTTTTTGGAAATTCGTGGCAAAGCAAAGAAGAGCTTGCTTACTTGGTCATGCCCTAAGGGTGGCCCAAGATAATTATCATAGGGAACAATTCGAAAGCAGCAGCTAATGGTGCCAAGAGGACCAGCTGCTCTTCATGTGTAGTTGTACAGTTCTTGAGGCCCTGTTACATATTTTAAGGCCTTTTCCACCGAAACTCAATCACAAAATGCTTGAAAGCCAATTTGAATAACGTTTTCATAAGAATGCAGCATCAACTTGAGCGTTTCAATTGAATATGAGCCAAATCCAAACTTACCACCCAAATATTCCCGAAATTCACGGCATTATTTTTAAGTACTTGCGACCATAAACTTCCCCTAACTGACATGTAAAATATATCGTATAATCGTTTTGACGACGCTGCATTTAGGTGCACTAGCAAACTTCGCTTGTTTCTCAAATTCGCGTAAGGTGGATCTACCTCTTTTTGTAACAAAATGCCCCACATATACCGAAGCAACATATCGTGGCTTATTATTCATGGTTCCTATGTACATGGGGTTAATATTATGCAAACTTTTCAATTTGACTAATTTAAGGCAACCACTCGCCGCGGTCGCTCAGTGGCTAAGGCGTTGAGCTGCTGTGCGCGAGGAGGCGGGTTCGTTATCCGGCCGCGGCGTCCGCTTTTCTGATGGAGGCGAAAAGCAAAAAACACGTGTGTACAAGATTTCGGCAGACGTTAAAGATCCCCAAGTGGTCAAAATTAATCCGGAGACCGCCTCTACGGCGCGCCTCATCACCTGCGCTGCGTTGGCGCGTTAAATCCCCATAATCAATCAATTTATTGCACCCGTTCCCCCTTGGGAAGGCCCTCAGGTACATCCTGTACAATAAATCCATATCTTCCACTTATTCTCGTTCGAATAGGCCGTTATTTCCAAACAGCCGTGAGATAGAAACACACGTAGTCCTCCACGTCACCGGGGGATCTTGTGCAGGGACATTGCGTCACTTTTATAGTGCACTAAGAGAGTGGGACGATTGAAAAAAAAAAAAAAAAGAAGCTTCGGCTCTTTCTCAACTCCGCTTCTGAAGTAGATGCAACAGCATTTTCAATCATCTTGAATATCGTCAATCTTAAAATTAAGGGGCGCATGGATTAGATACGATTAATTTGGATTAGCAGGCATCTGTGGTTGGTTAGGGAGGTGATCGGGTGAGCTAATGTGAATTAGTCGGATTGGTGCATTCCATAATTTGGATTTGGCGAACTAGCGGGCCGGTTAAGGTGAATCCCACAGACATCGATATTTTTGAGGCCCTTGGCATTTGGAAATTAATTACGCCGCGCTCCCCCTCTGGGCCAATCGGAAAATTTTGTTGGGCACAAAATATGACTACCATCTGACAACCATCTGAACCATCTGAACATGAAGAAAAATTTCACCATCTTCCCGTAGGGAAACCCTGAGTAGTATGCGAAGCAGCCATGGGGTCGATTCAAGTTCCCTTTCAGTTCTATCGCGCGTTGCGAGGGGAGAATGAGGGGAGCGGAGCGCGCACGCGCGTCATTTATACCGCGGAGCTACAGTGGCGCCCCCAGCGGAGTATGCAGCGGCTATTGTCACGTCTCTAATCCTAAGCTGCTTCGCATTATCGCGCGCGGAGCCTCAGCTGTGGCCATTCGTTGCGCGATCCCGGAGAGGAGAGGAGCATCGGAGAGGAGAGGAGGAATGCCGGGGAGGAGAAGAGTGTCGGAGAGGAGAGGGGGGAATGTCTTGTACACTACTCAGGGTTCCCCTACGGTAAGATGACGCCGGTGGTTGAACGCCAACCTATCTCGTGATGGATTCTTTGGTTGGCCAATCCCTAGGGGCATCCTGCCACAATCATCATCAGCGGTGCCTGGCCAGGCATGCGCAGTGGGGGTGTGGCACTCATGGTTCACCTACGGAAAGATGACGATGGTGGACGCGAAGCTATCTCGTGATGGATTCTTTGGTTGGCTAATCCCTAGGGGCATCCTGCCACAATCATCACCAGCGGTGCCTGGCCAGGCATGTGCAGTGGGAGGCGGACGGCGGACAACGACAACGACAAGGGAGGGAGGGACACAGCCCGAGCATGAGATGATTCGCATCTAATCCAATCCCTAGGAGCTCCCTGCCACAATCATTATCAGCGGTGCCTGGCCAGACATGCGCAGGGGAGTGTGGTACTCAGGTTCCTCTACGGGAAGATGACGACGGTGGTTGAACGCTAAGCTATCTCGTGATGGATTCTTTGGTTGGCCAATCCCTAGGGGCATCCTGCCACAATCATCATCAGCGGTGCCTGGCCAGGCATGCGTAGCGGTTGTGTGGACGGCGGACAAAAACGACAAGGGAGGGAGGGACACAGCCTCGAGCATGAGATGCTTCGCATCTAAAAGTTCGCATTAACGCGTAAGACTTGAAGACAACGAAGCTTTACGCAGTCTCCCCCATGATCACGAAGGTTTAAGCTTATGATTGGAGCGTATTTGCTTCTTCGCTGCCGCAACGACAATTACTCCATTATTATTGCTATAAGTGTGAGCTTCTTTCATTTTTTGGAATGAATAATCATTGGATATCACCTCTGAGTGACGTACGCAATGACGTGTCTTCGTCGTTCGTAGCAAGTGCTGCCACGATTAGGCCGAATGCCGTGGTTTTATTTTTCGCCAATGTTGGCCAATCTCCTAAAAGGGCATGCTTGGTTTGCACACATAAGCCGGGGTCACTGGGGGTCGTCTCGAGGCACGCACACACGAGCGGTAGGCCTTGTGTTGGTTATTTCTACTGCGCACAAGAAAAGTTACGATTTGCTAAACATCTTCGCTGTTAATAATTTTCTTTACGGACGTATTGCGCTGTTATGTTGTTTATTGACAGGTCGCATTGAGGTTAATAAGTAATCCCCTATTGCACATTTCATATTCATCCAAGGATTTTCGAAACAGCCATATCGTCAAACCCCGTTAATTCGGCACCCGGGAGATTTCAGATGACAACAAATAAAGGATGTCTGGTCGACCTCATCAAAAAATCATTCGTTAAATTCTAGTGCTCAGACTCCCCAATATTATCGCTCGGAATTTTTTTCTCTTACTGTAAAAAGATTAGAACTCCACACGGTGGGCCGCCGCCGACACCTGCCGCTTTAGCGACGTCTGTCTATTTTAGCGACGTTTTTTTAGCGACGTCTGTCAATTTTAGCGACGTCTATCTACAAAAATATTCAAGAGGGGCAATTCGTGTAATTATGCTGAATTTAAGTCTAGTATAAACTTTTAAGTTTTGCTGCCGACAAGAATGTAAAATTTTCGCAATAGAATTTCAAATTCGGCTCACCGGCCAATTTAAATCGAAGCTTTGTGTCCCCCCTGATGCCGTTGTACGCCAATGCGCCGTGCAAGAATGCCAACTTGTTTCACATGATGGTGATCAATGATCGGGGGTGAAGTGGCCGGAATGGAACCTGGGTACCTCGCGTTATGAAGCCGGCTTCTACGCGATTGCTTCATTTCGACACGGTAGCAGGTACCGATTCTCGCCGTACACCCCATACCGAAACCCTAGGCCTAGGGAGTGCACACCCCAGAGTTGATGTGGGTATTCTGGAAAAGTGGTGCGTACCTCCAGAGTACCACGCACTCGCAGTGTGGGATTGGCCAACCAAAGAATCCATTACGAGAAAGCTTCCCGTTAAACCATCGCCGTTATATATACGGAGGGACGCAAGATTTGTTTTACTTTGAACCTATATTACAAAAATTATTTAAGTTACAACCTTCAAATTTACTCGCGTGTGCTTCTTACGTTTCTAAACAAACACACAAAATATTATAATTGTACGCTGTACACTCAAGATGCAACTGGCGCGCAAGCTTGAAGAAAGAACTGAAAAGCAGAGGCGCTAATAAAAACACGATCGATTTTTCTGCAATTCTCCAAGATGTAGCCCCTGGCATGTACTTTTATTATCACAAGAACACGTTGCATTATGTTGTTCCTGGAGCGCGTACAGCGTGAGATAACAGCCCTATCCGCCCGGCTCTCCACGACGGACTGTAGGGTTAGTGACTTGCCTCAGATTTGTATAAAGAAACTCTTTACTCACATCTTCCACGCTGTCACCCGTCCGGCTACACACAGACACCAGCCAAAAAACACTTCGCGCTAGTTACTTACGCAACGCGACAAACAAACCACATTCGGAAATCTACAACGGGAACAGAGGCATCCAGACAATATATGACGAAAACTCAAGAAAACACACGTCAAAATACGAAAAAAAAACTGCAATAAGCGCGCATCAGAATACACGAACGACTTCTTCTCAAGCGCTACATACCTTCCTACAAGCCTACAAGACGCTACGTATATATACCCACGGTGTAATGTAGTCACCTAAGCCGTTACACAAACACAGAACGAAGAACGCAAAAAAACTTCAGGCTTTCGCAGCTACCGTGAAAACTAAACTAAGAAACCAAAACGCCGCCATCCAACAGATTTACCATACATGCATCTATACGGCGGAAAGGTCCGTGAAGCCTAGTGCCCAAAATGGCGCTTCCTTTCCGGAACAAAGGAATGCCGGCTCGAACCGCAGTGGGCCCCTTCCCGGCAGCCTCAGAGACCAAATGTCCACTGGTGGGCTTGAAATCAGCCCCACGTTGTAAATTAGTTTTGAGGCCAGTGTTTTAGTTTGCTTAGGTTTTACGATGGCTGTAGATGCCTGAAGTTTTTCTTGCGTTTTTTTCTCTGTTGTTCGGGTAACGGCCTGAGTGGTTACATTGCGAGTGTATTTAGCGTTTGTAGGGATATTAGTCGCTTGTGTATTTTGACGTGTTCCTACTGTAGTTTTTTTGTATTTTAATGTGGCTGTTGTTCAGCCCCGTTGGTCCAATGTATTGTCTTGGCGTTCATTTTTTGATTCCATTATAGATTTGTGTGTGAGGTGTGTTTGTCGCGGAGCACATGCAGTTAGCGCGGCTTGCTCTGTATCTTCGCGTCTACAGTTTGGCGTGGTTGAGCCAGCTTTTTGTTGGGTAGTTCGCTGGAAATGGTTCCTACCACACGGAGAGAGACGGGAGAGAAGGAGGAGCTGCAGGGCTCGGGGGGAGACTCAGCGGCCGCTGCGCAGGAGGCTGCTGATCAGTTGCAGCCCGCAGATCTCGCCTCAATGATGAGGCAGATGACCGGGATGTTCGCGGAGATGACCCGAATGCTCGGTTCGGCGCCAGCGGCTCCCACCGCGGGTCCTGTAGTGCCAGTCTCGAAGCCGCGTTTGAATATCGAGGTTCCCTCCTATTCCGGCTACGGAGACGTGAAATCCGTTTGCGAATACCTGCAGCAACTGGATTCGTATCAGACTGCGGTAGGCGCATCGGATGATGACGTGCTGAGGCAGGTCCTGCCCGTGGCACTGGTAGGAAGCGCTGCGCGTTGGAGGCGCTGCCAACCGGCTTTCGAGTCGATGGCAGATTTTAAGGACCGCTTCCGCGCTGAATTCCTGCCACCCGATTACGAACACCGTATGAGGGACGAGCTTGCCCTTCGCACGCAGCACCCTGAGGAGAGTCTCCTCGAGTACGTACGGGCGATGCAGGAGCTGTACGAACGGGCCGACCCCGAGGCAGCCGACGCGGTCAAGGTAGCGCGCGTGTGCAGGCAATGCCACCCGCGTTTCAGACCGTACCTGCGGGGCCGGAGTTTTCGCAACTTGGAGGCCCTCGCACAAGAAGCGCGAGTAATTCAGGCGGATTTACTCGCCGAGCTTCACTACAGGTTGCCGCCGAAACCCGAGGAATCGCTCGAACCGGGTTGCGCCTGGTCGGGAGGGGGAGACGATAACTCCTCGGTCGGAAGCAACGCAGGCGACGGAAGAGGGAGGCAGGACAAAACGACCCGTTTGTGCTGGTTTTGTCACAAGCCTGGCCACTTCTCCCGTCAATGCCCCGAGAAAATGCGTAGCACGCAGGGAAACTCGGATCGCCGGCGGCGGTGAAGGGCGGTAGCTTGTCGTCGCCGGCGGGAAGCGAGAAGGGGGGGCCAGGCAGAGGGGGTGCAAGGGAGCCCCCAGAGCACCACGACGCTGGCGCCGGCGGCCAGCTGGCCCCCTCCGCATGTAGGGCACACGGGGACCCATCCTCGGTGGCCCCGCTCATGCGAGTGCAATTGGTCGGTCAAGAACTTTTTGCACTGGTCGACACGGGCTCGACGGTTTCTCTCATCGGGGACGAAATCTTCGAAGCCTGCCGGAAAAGAAGAATCCGGGTCAGGCCCGCCGAGACACCCTTGAGCTTTGCAGCGGGTTCGGCAAAAGCAGACGGAGCTGTGAGACTCACGCTCGCTTTTGATGGCAGAAAGCGCAGACAGCGTTTTGTTTGCTTGCCTGGTTTGTCTGTTCCAGTCATACTGGGCAGAGATTTCCTCTCGAGGGAGGGTGTTGTGCTCGACATGGGGAGGAACGGCTATCAGTACGGGCCGCAACCCCCTTTCTTTCCTTTCGCGAACGCGCCGATGCACGGTTTGCAACCGCACGGGGCAAATAAACTCTACTGCGCTGCGGAAAGCCAGGGAGAGGCGTTAGGAAAGATGAGCACTGATGTAGAAGCGATCGTCGCATCTTTTTCAGGATCCGATGATCAGCGCCGAATGTTGGCGGAAAGTTTGCTCCCCTTATCGGAAGGGGGTGGCGGAAGCGCGCGCGCCGAGTGCAGTGGTTTCATGGGCGGCGCGGGCCACCCCGAGAGGGGGAGGAAAGGGCCGGACGGAGGAGTCGAGGCCGGCCGCAAAGAGAAAGGAAAGCGGCATCTCGCAGCGGCGATTTCTCGCCCCCCGAGAACAGAGGCAGAAAGGAATCTGTCTTGGGGGGAGGTAGTGAGTAAGGAAGAGCTCATTGAGGCCCAGAAAGCAGACGGTCTGTGCCAGCGGGTGCTGAAAAGGCTAGCGAGCGGCGTAGCTTGCACCGGTAACGCTGAGGGGTTTGACGCGTATCTGCTGGGCGACGATGGCTTATTACTTCGCTACTTTCCCCAACTGGACGACGAAGAGGCGGTTTCATCCCCCTTTCGAGTCGTGGTCCCGAGGAAGTTGCGGAAACGGTTCATGCGGTACTTTCATGACTCAGCGCTGGCAGGACATGGCAGCGGCAGTAAGACTTACGACAAGTTATGCCGTGTCGCGACCTGGCCAGGCATGAGGAGAGACGTAATGAGCTATTCCCGCGCTTGCCCTCTTTGCCAGGTAGCGAAGCCGCGCGCTGGGAAACCTGTGGGTTTCATGAAGCCGGTGGAAAGCAGCTACCCGTGGCAGATTGTAGCGTGTGACGTAATGGGACCCCTCCCAAGATCCGCGCGAGGAAACCAGTTCATTCTGGTTATAACGGACCACTTTTCTAAGTGGGTGGAGTTGTTTCCCCTTAGAAAGCTAGCGTTGGAGCGGATCGTAGAGAAGCTGGTGGAGACATTCACTCGTTTCGGCTTCCCCTCCGACCTGATCACTGACAATGCTTCGTATTTCACAAGCAAAGTCTTTTCAGACTGTTGTCGAGCGCTGCACATTCGGCACAGGAAAACGAGTCCTTATCATGCTCAGAGCAACATCACTGAGAGGGTGAACAGGAACCTGAAGTGCATGCTGGTTGCGACAACCAAGGAGCATAAGGACTGGGACGCGCGTTTGCCTGAGCTGGCTTTCGCGACTAGGACTACCGTAAATAGGTCAACAGGTTTGACACCAGGTTACCTAAATTTCGGTAGAGAGATCGCTTTTCCAATGGAAAATGCACTGCTGTACGCAGCGGCGGGTAACGCCCCTTCTCTGTCGCAGTACGCGGCTAGGCTCCGGGAACGCCTTTTGGCAGCGCAACACACGGCTCGGGAGAATCTCGACGTGGCGCGCATGGAGCAAGCCGAGCAGTATAACAAAGGCCGTCGTCACCTTGTGTACAACATCGGTGACCTAGTGCTAAGGAGAACGCACCCACTCAGCAATGCTGCGCGCGGTTTCACTGCAGCGCTCGCACACAAATGGCAAGGGCCATACCGAATTACGGCGCAGACAACTCTGCTCACGTATGAGATGCAATCGCTTGGAAGCGACGAGCTGGTGGGCCCTGTGCACGTGAGCGATCTCAAGGCCTGTCACGTTCGCACTGGCGATGACGAACAGGTGGTAGCGGAACCAGAAGGTGGGAGTCCCGCTTCTAATGACAGAACGGCCGGCGATAGGGTTCGCACCCCATCGTTTACGACCTGAGGGTTGCGGTAGTGTCTACCCCCCACGGGTCCGGGTCTCACGTGGTTCTACCACGGAGCAACCCGCAGCACAGTCACCGCTTCAAGTTTCATCGCGTCACCTGTGCGGTGGTGCGAGGCGTGGTTTTGTGCCTGGCCGTTACGATGACCCGCCGCGGTGGCTCAGTGGCTAAGGCGTTGCGCTGCTGAGCACGAGGTCGCGGGTTCGATTCCCGGCCGCGGCGGCCGCTTTTCTGATGGAGGCGAAAAGCAAAAACGCCCGTGTGTACGAGATTTCGGCGCACGTTAAAGATCCCCAGGTGGTCAAAATTAATCCGGAGCCCTCCACTACGGCGCGCCTCATCGCCTGCGTTGCGTCGGCGTGTTAAACCCTGCAATCAATCAATGGCCGTTACGATGCCAGCCTGGGCCTGCCGACAGCGGGCCCTTCCGGTGCGACCCGGGAGCTTCGCGCCACCGGCCTGGTGGTGCGGGGCGATACGTTCGTGCCTGGGCGTTGCGAGTCTGGCCCGGGCCTGCCGAGCAGAGGGCCTTCCTGGTTCGACCCGGGATCTGTTGCCATGGTCCGGGGGTCCTGCCGCCCTTCGGAGATGCGAGGCGGCTGCGGTTCGCCTCCTTGTCAACGGCGGAGCCCTGTTCGTGGATTGGGGGCCTGCTGAGCTCATCGCGGAGCTGTAACCCTGGCGTGGAGGCGCCGGTGGGCGCAGAGCCTACAGCTCGCTCTGGGGCTGCGAGCGCCCGTCAACCGGGTTTGCCCCGGGCTCATCACGGCGTCTCCGGTTCCGGCGCCGAGCAGCGGAGATCGGGACGCCGGGGCGCCCACCCACAGCCGCACAGGGCGGCCCGGCGGGCGATCTTCAATGATGGACCCGTATCCCGTGTTTGAGGGGGGAGAGATGTGGGAGCGCCTTGGCCCGACACCTTCTGGCCTAGGGGGTGTCGCCCGGAGCCCCTCGCCATGGGCTCCCTTCCCTCGCCCTCCTCGCCTACCGTGCGGCCCGGTCGCCGGAGAGATGCGCGAGTGGACGGGTAGGGACGGGCGGTGGTGCTGAAGAGCCGCGCGCGGGGACTCGGAACTCGGGACGAGCAGAGTGTTCTAGGCTGGTGTGTGTGTGTGTATGCCCGGACGGGTGACAGCGTGGAATATGTGAGTAAAGAGTTTCTCATTGTACTCGGCCGCAGTGTGCCTCATTTCTGGACGGCCGTAGAGAGCAGGCCCACATCTGGCGCCCGAACGTGGGGCTGATTTCAAGCCCACCAGTGGACATTTGCTCTCTGAGGCTGCCGGGAAGGGGCCCACTGCGGCCGAGTACAATGAGAAACTCTTTACTCACATATTCCACGCTGTCACCCGTCCGGGCATACACACACACACACCAGCCTAGAACACTCTGCTCGTCCCGAGTTCCGAGTCCCCGCGCGCAGCTCTTGAGCACCACCGCCCGTCCCTACCCGTCCACTCGCGCCATCTCTCCGGCGACCGGGCCGCACGGTAGGCGAGGAGGGCGAGGGAAGGGAGCCCATGGCGAGGGGCTCCGGGCGACACCCCCTAGGCCAGAAGGTGTCGGGCCAAGGCGCTCCCCACAATGTTTTCTATAAAAGGCAATGATCCCTCCACGAATAGAACTGAAAATGAAAAGGGTAATGCCCTCTTTGATGTCCACGTTGGAACCATAAAAACCCAATCTCCGCCTAATTTAGTGTACAGATTGGGCAAAAGACGACAAAAGTCAGGGTTTCAAAGAAACCCTAAGATTCTGAAAAAGCCCTCAAAAGAAAGCATTAAAAACATTTAAAATCACCCTTTTTTTGTGAAACTTTTCCAACTTGTTGACCGTACTTTCAACAAAAATATAGACATCTCGCATTATATCAACACGAAAGTGTAAAGAGCGCGAGCATAGATCCCTGTCAGCCATGCTCTCGCGGGGTGCTCAGACAGAAAATACTAGTATCTGCGTCCTTAAAGGGACACTGAAGTGAATTTGTCAAGCTCCCGTTTTTGCTTGCACTGTGTAGACTGGCTCAAATTAACACACTTTCATCCTTTATCCGGTTGACAAATCGGTAATTATTTTACAAAGCGCGAAAGAAGAAAAACTACTATGCGCGGTTTGCGGCGGCCGCACCAACTAAAGGCTGTGACGTCAGGAGGGGGGGGGGGCACCGTGATTGGACGATGCCCAAGGTTAGCAACCAAAAGTTTTGGTTTCGGTTTCGGTTCTGTAAAACAACATGCTTGACATCTGATGGCGTTGTTGGATGGGCATTCTCGATTTTCTCAATTATCGCCGTACCACGCTTCTGCCATGTTGTCGGGCTGTCAAATGTCTAAAGATAAACATCCCAGGGCGGCTTGGAATCGTAGGAAATCACTAGACGAGGCCTACGCAGTGGATGAACGCCCTCCGCGTCACCGCAGACTCTCAAATGCCATGCGCTTTTCCCGCATATTCGGAGCTTGCCTCACTCATGTCTGTTCGCTAAAAGCTAGTTCGCACCAGGCCAAGGGTGTACTGATTCAGGCCTGGGCCCACTCCCGCAAGCAGTCGGTGCTTGTGGCAACAGCACGCCAACGAGAACTCGCTAGCGCGTCACTGTCAGTATGCGCGCGTTCTGCGATCTCGCTCGTGGAGCAGTGAACGTTACGGCCCAAAAATGGTGAACTCAGTGCAGAAAACATCGGCCGCATACGAAAAAATCAACTTACAAAAAAAAAATACATGTACCCTCGGGGATTCGAACTTGCGACTTTCAAAACAAACTCCAGCGCCTCAGACCGCTAGGCCACAAGCCGACGCTGGCCGGCTTGGATATATAAGGTTTATAAGGTATGACCAGTTTACACTTTTATTTATTTTAAGCATTTTAAGTACTTTATGTGACTATTTGTTGTATATCACTCCTGCAGTAAGTGTCCCCCAAACTTCCACAATATCTCACGTCTAGCAATTGCATTTCTTTGACGGAAAAGCGTTCGCAGATGTGCGGTGTGCTGCTGACCGCTGTGCTTGTTTACCCAGCGCAAAAAGTGCTTCCTGCTCCCTAGTTTTGCGCTGTACGGTAAAAGTTTCAGGTGATTTTATTTTCTTAGTACCTATATTGACTTCGCTGACTCTTCTCCCGCCTTCAATTGGCCTTAGATTTTCCTACTAGCGTAAAGTCAGCGAAGCGTCGCATGTGCACTTGTGCAGCGCTTGTGTGGAGCGACCCGGACTCTGAGTTTGACACAGTGTACAAATTAACAAAGTAAGGAAAGGCACATTCTTTCATTCACAAAGGTGTTGTGGCTTAGTTTCAATTGAGCGAGGGAATAGCGACGACCCGTCGGCGGCCGGCGGACGAAACGCTGGGCCGACTGACTCGATCGGTAGGTCGGCTGGTCGGCGAACCGTGCAGTAGCGCAGCCATTTTCCAGCTCATCTCCTGCTGACGTCACACGAAAACGCCACAGAAAATGGGCGAGCGTAAAGAGAGGAGGACAGCATTTTCGAATTGATTTTTCTACTAAATAAATTCGCGTAAACGCGGCCAGAGTGGTCGAAACAATGCCTACGGACTCCGAACTACAATTTGCGCTAGTAATCCCGCAATGTTTACAAATCACTTCAGTGTCCCTTTAAGACATAAACCTAGCATTTAGGATAGCGGTGTGCACGGATCCAGTGTGCTGGCGGCAAGAATCAGCTGGGAAAGACAAAATAGCATATCAAAAGGAAAAGTGTCAGTGTTGTAAGAAATCCAGAGCAAGCTCTAAGAACTAAACTTGAAGAACACCGCTCCCTTACTGCGAGGCTTTTCACAGTACGTTACAGCGCGCGGTGCTGCCTTTGTAGTAAAGCAGAGTTATATATTTGCTATTTTTAATATTATGCGAGGTGTTTTTATTTTTAACCACACTAAATGTAACGGTCAACATCTTGGGAAAGCTAACAAGAATGCAAATAGCGTTTTTTTACCCTTGCGCTGAACCTGACTTTTGTCGTCTTTCACATAATCTGTACGTTTTAAATTCGGCGCAGATTGATTGGATGCAAAAGCAAATATTTAAAGTTACATTTTTTTCTCTTGCATCCTCAGTTATTGCATTTGTGGGGAGATATTTTGCCTTTTATACAAACATACATTTTTTATACAAACCTGAGGGAAGTCGATATGGCCACAGTACGTCGTGGAGAGCCCGGAGTATAGGGCTTCCCTCTCGCACTGTACGCGCTCCAGAACCGAAATGATGCAACATGTTTTTGACGATAACGAAAGAGCATGCAAAGGCCTACATCAGTGTAGACTATCAGAAGAATCGAAGCTGTGTTTTTTTTATTAGCGTTTGAACTTCGTGCTTTTCAAACTTTCCTTCAAACCTGCGCGCCGGTTCCATCTTATCCGCGTTTTATACATTTGTAGTATTCTGTGTGTTTGTTATAAAGGTGAGTATCACAATTTTCGAGCAATAGAGGCTCAAAAATGAAGAAAATTCGCGCTTACACGAATTTGACATTTAATTGCGAAAATTGTATTTTTGTTTCCGCAACAGAACATTTTTCGGAGAAGTGTGCACCAGGCGTAAATTGAGCATAAAATTTACGAATTGCCCGTTATGAATATATTGTAGATTGACGTCGGAATATTTTTCAAGGTGCACAGGAAGTTGCGGTGGAGACGTCCACCTTGCAGCGTTCCAAATTTTTTTATTGTAAAAAAAATGTTTCCTACGACAAATATCGGTGAATCTCAACATAACAACCAGGGAATGATATCGAAATGTTCAAGCAAATTGAACAGGCCTAGCACCCACACATTGTTGGATTTTATCTGAAATCTGGGGAAGGGGTGCGTCAGCAGAACCGGGGCGCTGCCCCCTGACCATAAGGAACATGCCGGCTTGCCAGAAGACTGCGGCGAGGGTGCATAATTTGGAGACGAGGTGCACCCGTCACTAGTTGCCGAGGGGAGCGCATCAAACGGCGGCACCACCCGCTCCTGTGGTTTCGCGTAGCCCCGGGCCTAAACTCTATCCCTATCACTGAGCGCGACCTGCGAGGGATCGCCTGGTCACATTTCATGACATCAACACACTACCGCCTCTCCCGCCGAATCAACCCAGTGGCAGACCAGCAATTGGATTACAGCAAAGCTCCCATTTGGCGTTTACTAAAAACGAACACTTTCCCTAACCCAGCCCGTCTGACCCACGTACATCTAAGCCTCACCTAACCACAGCCTTCCACCTGTGCGGCGGTGAACACGCCACCTTACCTCGCATATTATGGGCATGCTCTCCAGGATCCGGCCGCAAGCAGTCACGACTCACACCGACTCCCGTTTTAACTGCCCATTGGGCCGTACCATCGCCTCCCAGTTTTCTTTTTGTGTGAATATTGCATCCGCTAAGAGTTCCGCTACCTGGAGATACCTCGTTTCTGTCTGTGAGTGCCCATCCGACTAATTAGTGGCTGTCTGAACACTCCACCGTGCCGGTGGGGCGCTAGCCCTAATGGCCACCGCCGCGCCGCCGAACCTAGCAGCCTCCGGGCCTGCCGCTGCCCTGCCTGCAGCCACCGACCCGCTCCTGTCTACCCTGGACACAACCACTCAGAGCATGGACTTCGACGAACTAAGCGGTCGCACGATTCATCCCAACGGCCCTTGGACGAAAATTATCCAAGCTCGCAAGAATAACAAATCAAAGCCGAAAACTGCGTCTTCTACGCTTGTCGCTACAACATCCGCCGCGCCGAACGCCGCTTCTCCAACAACCCCTGCCGCCACCACAGTCGCCCCTGTAGGCTCCGCGTCAGCTGCCGGCATCCTGCCCGCACTCCGCCAGCCCCGCGTTCGCAAGCCCGTCACCCCAAGCCTACCAGATTCTGAGTACGTCATCGTCTACCGTCCCCGCGCCGCAGGCACTGTCGCGCGCTGCTCAACTAAAGACATTGTGACCGCACTCGTTGCAGCTAGCAAGCTTCCTCCAGAACAGTTCTACGCCTCCATAACACTGCAAATACAACCCGCACAAAATCTGCTGGTGGCCTCAACTGCAAATGAAGATCACGCCCTTCTGCTGAGCACTGTCGATCAACTTGCTCTCACGACCGGCATTCTGGAACTATCGCCCTACCTGAAACCCCCGCTTGGCACGGTTCGCGGCGTCATACACGGCCTCGATGAAGGCATTACCAACGAAGACCTAAAGGACCTCCTGGCAGCCAATGGACCCAGCCTACTTCACGCCAGACTACTGGGACGAACATCATCAGCCCTTTTGACGTTCCAGGGACCCCACGTGCCCTTTTACGTAAAGGTGGGCTGTCTGCTGACCAGGTGCCGCCCGTACCGACGAGCAGTACAGTTTTGCCGCATTTGCGGCGACGTAGGCCACAGACAGGGACATTTGCCCGCGGCCGGACGAGCCGAAGTGTATCGCTTGGGGCACCCCGAGCCCCTCCTCCGACCACAACTGCCATCCCAGCTGCAAGCTGTGCTCCCTTCCACACATCACAGCGAGTAAAGACTGCCCCAAGCGTTTTCTTCCTCGAACAACAACGAAACCCAAGACTTCGGCCGACCTCGTCGCACAGAAGGTCAACATTCCACCAGCCAAGCCTTCCCACCACGTCACCCAGGTAAGCTGGTCGCAAGTGGCTGCGCTTTTTCCCACTGCTCAGCATGCCGACTTCCCCCCTCTACCTACTCCTGTCACCACACCCCTTTCCCCACCTTCTTCCCCCTCTGAACTGACACTCTCCCAAGCACAAGCTCAATTTCAACGACAACTCAATCTTTTGATGGAACGAGTTGACAAGCTTGAACGTCAAACGCAGGAACGCCTAATTCAGATAGAGACTCAGAATGCGCTACTAATAGAAAAGATCAACACACTCCCAGTCTTCCAATCGCCCGAGGAAACAACCGTCCTCATCGATCGAAAAATCACAGAGGCCCAAACCACAACGACCAACCTCATCCTCCGAATAAAAGACGCCCTCACCACACGAACAAAGGCAATCGAACAACAAATCACGGCCATGAACTCAGCACTCGTGAACCTTACGAAACAAGTCTCGGACCTCTCAAGTCGAGAACATACACCATATCCAAAGAAACAGAAGACCTACCCTCAACGAGACGTGGAAATGGCAGCAACTCTTGATGCACTCAAACATGAATAATCATCCGCAAGCCATACAACGTCCCTTAACCATATGGCAATGGAATTGTCGTTCATTTCAAAGCAAGCGTATCTCCCTCTTACATCGCAGTCAGGACAAAAAACCAGATGTCATTGCCCTCCAGGAAGTTGATACCGCCCCTGTCACCCTACGGGATTACGAAACACACGTCTCACCAGCCTCCCCTCGCACGGCAATCCTGGTGGCACGCCATCTCACCGCGCAGATTATCGACATTCACTCCGAAATTGGCCATACATTTATAGAAATTCTTCCTACTTCGCCTACCACGCCTAGTATATTCCTGCTTAACGTGTATAGCCCCCCACGAGAATCACTCGCTTCGCTCGTCCACCTCGTCCAACGTGCCCTCTGTCATTCTCATAGGCACCCTTTACTATTATTGGGGGACTTCAATGCCCCCACACCTCATGGGGTTACTCTTCGGACAGACGGAAAGGCCAGGATTTGTTCACAACCGCGAATCACCACCAACTATCTCTGTGGAATGACTTGACCATTCCCACTCGAATTGGCAACAGCGTCACCCGTGATACAAACCCTGACCTCACCTTCTCACGCAACATCTCCCACCTCATCTGGGAACGCCTCGACGAAACCCTCGGAAGCGATCACCACATCATCCAAGTGACTCTCCCTCAACATAAAGCAAAAACGCGCATTGGACAAGCTACCCTTACTGACTGGAAATCCTTTCGCGAAGATCCTAACCCACTCCCCAACACCATCACGGACCTTGATCAATGGGTCTCTCAAATTCAAGAAACCGTATCCCGGCACAGCAAAACTCTCCCTCTTACCTCCGAAAACCCAGTCATGGATGCTCATCTTCTCCACTTATTAGACGCCCGCAAGGGCCTACTTCGCCGATGGAAAAAACAAAAACATAACAAGAAACTCCGCCGCCGGATCAACGAGATCACCCAAGAGGCAGCCCAATACGCCCTCACGCTACATCAGCAAAACTGGGCTACCTTTTGTAACAGCTTGCAAGGAACGCTTGGAGCTACAAAGACATGGCACATACTGCGATCGCTTCTCGGGGACAAACCCTCCAAATCTGCTACGGCACATCACCTCAAACGTTTGCTTCACAACTACCCCGGACCCCAAGACCAGCTACTCTCCGATATCAAAACCACCCTATTTGGGCCTCCCCCTTCTTCTACAATAGGTCATCCAGACTACTCAGGAGGCCCCAAATCCCACCCTAGATGCCCCTTTTACAATTCAAGAACTTCAAGACGTCCTGGCCAAGCTCACCCGCAACACCACTCCCGGCCACGACCGCATCAATAACAAAACCCTGCGTAACCTCGACAACGACTCTCTCCAAGCACTACTCGACTTTTTCAACTCGCAATGGACCCAAGGCACTGTTCCAGCCCAGTGGCGACATGCGGATATAACACTTGTCCCGAAACCTCACAAACCGCTCTCCATTAATAATCTCCGCCCGATCTCCCTGACATCATGTCTAGGCAAGCTTTACGAACACCTCATTCATACTCGCCTTACAGCCTATCTTGAAGACAACAATCTAGTCCCGCATACGATGATTGGTTTTCGAGCTCACCTTTCAACGCAAGACGTCCTGCTCCAAATCAAAGAAGAGGTTCTGGACCATCTCAGCACATCCACCCCACGAGCCATCCTGGCTCTAGACGTCAAAGGAGCCTTTGACAATGTCTCCCATGCTGCCATCTTAAAGAACCTACAAAGCACCAATTGCGGCCTCCACACCTAAAATTACGTACGTCAATTTTTAACTGGCCGGACAGTTACGATCGGAATCGGTGACCTCCGTAGCTCTGCTTTCCACCCACCACCCAAGGGCACGCCACAAGGCTCAGTAATATCCCCACTCCTCTTCAACGTCGCACTTCTCGGGTTACCACCAGCTCTTGACTCTCTTTCTCACATTCACTACGCACTCTACGCCGACCGACCTCACCATCTGGACTATTGGTGGATCAGTAGGCGACCAGGAAGACTCACTCCAGCAAGCTATCAATGCCACTCTCACCTATTTGACAACCTGCGGGACTTACTTGCGCCCCGGAAAAATCGTCTCTACTCGTTCTCCGTGCCCGCTCTCGTGGCAGACGCCCACCTCCACCGCCTGAGCCCTCACTCACCATACAGGGTAAACCCGTTCCCAAGGTGACCGTTCTTCGGGTACTAGGACTTCAAATTCAACAAGATGGGGCTGGCCACGCAACTCTCACCCAACTGCAAACCACCGTAATGCAACTAGTCGGCCTCATTCGACGAATCACCCACCGCCATCACGGCCTTAAGGAGCGCGACTCTGTAAGCCTTGTACAGGCTCTCCTAATAAGTCGCATAACATACGGCACGCCGTATCTCACACTAAAACCTGCTGAAAGTAATAAATTAAACGCCCTCATACTGAGAAGTTACAAAATGGCACTTGGGCTACCTATCACCACGTCAACAATCCGTTTCCAACAACTCGGGGTTCACAACACCCTTGAGGAGCTCATCGAGGCGCATCTCACCAGCCAAAAAGAACGCCTCCTCCTGACAACCACCGGTCGCTCAATATTAAGTCGTCTCGGGTATCCGCTCCCCCCACCGGAACATACTCTTCAACGCATTCCACCAGCTATCCGTCGTCACATCACTGTCTCCCCTATACCCCGCCATATGCACCCAACGTATAACCAAGGCCGCCGCAAGGCGCGGGCTCCCCACCTCTACGTCAAGTACGGATCTCGGGACGACACTCGATACGTGGATGCCTCTCCATACTCCTCTCACTCAGCCCACACGTCAGCCGTTGTCGACTCCACAGGAAGTCTTGTGAACTCAGCTACCACCCCTACCAACAACATAACAACAGCAGAAGAAATTGCAATCGCCTTGGCCGCCTACACCGATCTAGAGTACGTGACAATCCTGACAGACTCCCAGACCGCTTGCCGCCACTACCAAGATGGACGAATCTCGGCCCTTGCCCTCCGCATTCTTGCCCCAACGATCAGCGCCAATTCCCGATATCCGCATCGTGTGGACACCGGGTCACGCGGCTCTCACGGGGAATGAGGCGGCCCACGCCTCTGCCCGCGCCCTCATACCCCGGGCACCCACGGGAGCCGACGACCCAAGTGCTTCTCCGCCCATACCCCTCCGCTACGCTGACATCCTTGCCCATTTACGCCGACAACGCCAGCACTTCTCTCCACCCCATCCGAACCTTCCCAAGACCGACGAGTGCATCTTACGACGGCTGCAAACCAACACCTTTCCCCATGGCACACGCCTTCATGCTATGTATCCTGCACAGTACTCTCCAAAGTGCAAACACTGCCCATCCCCATGCACCCTATACCACATGGTGTGGGAGTGCCACCTAACCCCAACTCTACTCCCTCTTCCCAACCCAACCCCTGAGCAGTGGGAGGGCCAGCTGGCTAGCGGCGACCTGGGTGACCAGCAACAGCTGATATCCCGGGCGCAACTGGCCGCACGTGCCCAGGGCCTCCTGGACTGAGGACGCCCCCCAAAAGAGAGGAACGGCTCAACTAACTCCGTTCCAGCTCAATAAAACGTTTTCACCACCACCACCTTCAGGATCCGTTCCCACTAATCACCACTGATGAGCACTGGGAGGCCGTGCTCTGCAGATCCGATCCGGACCTTCCGGTCTGGTTGTACGGCAGGGCTGAGGAGGTCGCTCGTGAGTGGACCTCGTTAAGTGGAGGTCGCCGGTGTGTGGTGAGTGGATGTAACGTATCTAGTGCAGAATTGCACTAATTTAGCTTATTTTACCCGTGCCGCAAACTACCTCCGTTTCCACGAGTGACTGTCGTGTAGGTGGGCTGCTAGATGAGCTTGTCGGCCTGTAGTCGCGTGTCTACACTGCTATCTGTGGTGTCGGTTCGTCAGTGGTAAATTGTGCGGCCACAAAACGAAAAGGTTTGTCTTTCCAAGAAAACACCGCAATTTTAAATGCCCTATGGCCGGCGAAGAATCAGAACGTAGCCTTCCCGTACGGTATACTAGCTGGTACCCGCTCGTCAATTTTTAGTGCGAAAAAAGCGCAGTTCACGAAAAGGCACAGTTTCAGCATAAGTTTGTTGCTCGAAACGCGTTAACACTCCGAAAAGTGTCAAAAGGCTACGGCGCCGGAATCCGTTACCAAGCTCCGAAAAGTGTCAAAAGGCTACGGCGCCAGAATCCGTTACCAAAACAAAATCAGAGAAAGCAGATACGATCAGAAAAGCAGAGAAAAGAGAAAGACCATGAAAGAATCTGGTGCTACTTAGGGTACTTTTGTGAATACGGGGTAAGTGATATTGCTTTTTTCTAGTGCCGTGTAGTTACGAAGCTCGTGGAAAAGCAGTAAGTGCAATCATGGCGTTTTTCCTGTTAAAAAATTTATTGAAGGGCGAGTTCACCGTCACTGTTATCAAGCATTTTGGTTTCATTAGTGCATCATTCACGGGAGTCTTAACTCAAAATCTGCACGTAACGAAAATATTCTTACGACGAAAAATTGCGAACTTTAGTCAAGTTCATTATATCCAGCCTTAACTATATTGTAATCGTCAGCCATTTTTTGTTTCTGGAATAGCACAATTTCGCGTTACTTAACTTCGGGTTTATGAGCCTGAGTAAAATTCAATTCAATTGTGTAAATGAAATAAACTAGATTATAAAATAAACTGGCGGAAACAAAGTAAAGTTAACACACATACTAGTAAAGAATAACATACATAAGTGTCCTTAAGTGTCCTCAAGCCTTAAGTGTCCTCGCGAACGTTTTATTTCGCTTCAATCAGTGTTTTTATCGTTGACCACACATAGAAAATATTCAAGTTTGCCAAGTCAAAGCATTTGCGCAAAGAAACCTACTGTAAGAATAGGTTTTCATGGCGACTTTGCAGAGGAATGAAAGCAGCACTAAAAAATTAAACCCCAAAAAGTTTTTTTCTCCGAACCCGTTACAACCCGTCTGATCAGTTCGAACCGATTCGAACAGAAACAGAATGGTGCTCCAGAACCGAACTCGGAACTTAACCTGAAAGGTTTGAACACTAACCTGAACCGAACCCGATAAAATTCCGGTTCGAGACCCTGGTCGCAACACCTGTTGACGCAGAGGCATCTCGCACGCCGCGCTTCGCCTTGTATTCATGTAAAGAACCTCAGCGTTGCAAAGGCAGCTTTCGAAACCCTCTAAAACACTTTTATCAGCGCACTGTGTCCACGTGTTGTCATTCTTTGCAATTCTATCGCTAGCTCTGTTGACACAGCGAGGCGAAAATAAACAGAGCGCAGCGAACATCTTTCCGACATGCCTCATTCACTGCTCCCGCAATTCAAAGGACCATAGGACCGACCATATATATTACAATGAAGAACCCGTCCCGAATTAGCCTTCAACTTCATCGAGAAGATGAGAATGAATTATGACAGTTAGTATTGCAGTTCACCAGAACGGACACATCGCACTCAAGGTATGTGCCTCCTACACCTCTGCTGAACGGGGCGGAGAAGATTAAACAAACGTCTGCCCAAACCTGTAACTACGTTAAAATAACGCCACATTTACAGTATGAAGGAAAGCAGGGACGCGGTCGTTGCAGCTAATAATGTAGAAGATGAGCGGTCGCGCGTATAGCCGTTGCTGACAAGGTACACGACGTCCGGCAAATAGCACTCACCAAGAACAATACTGCACTCCTGCCAGGGTTTCATAGCATCTAGTCAGTCATTTCAACCACGGCTGTGGCTAGAGCGCGTCCTGCGGTAATATAAGCCCGCTACTAAAGCGACGTCACCGGTTTTTTCTTTATTTTGTAAAAAAAAAAATCCGCGTCTGGGCATTGCTTCGCCCTCCCTAATGTAGCGTAAAGTACAAACCGAAGGCAACCTAATCAGTCAAAATTGTTGAAACAAAATGTTAAAATACGTAAGATCCCGACTGAAACCACCGGCATTGATACTACGAAGTTAACACGGGCCTCTACACCATAACCGCACACGCTGTTAGCCGTAGTAGCCTAGTATTAGATACTCGAATGTCATCAGACTGCACTGTAGCGATGGCCGCAGCGCTGAGCGATAGAGCCGTCGGATGGCAATCTAGACACTGCGATCAACAAGGCAGGTCCGGCGCGTGAACACAGTCAGGTTGCTTCCAGAGAAGCCGATGCGTATGTCACTTACCGGTCGCTGAGCGGCGGCAAGACAGAGCAACTCCGGGCCGGTATCCCTCTACGCCAAGCAGGGTGCTGTAGCGTTCGCCGAGTTCGGGACGGACACGGAGTCGACGAATGCGTGGGGCGGCTTCGTGGGAACCAGCTCGATCTGAGCCTCGGCTTCTTCTTCTCTTTGAGGTGGCTGTTGGGGCTCGAGCTGTGAGTGGCTGCGTGATCGCCAAGAATGGCCGCCACTTCCTCCTGCAAGCTGGTTTCTCTGGTGGTCTTCAAGATACAACAAAAAATTTCTCGGAGAACCCTAACTACGCTAACATTGCCTGAAGGCGAAGGCCTGGCGATTCTTACCGACGACGTTTTAACTACTAAATTGGAGAGACAAGCCAAGCCAAGGCTGCGAACGCATACGTTTTGCATCGCTCTGCCTTGACGCCGTGTGTTATATTATACCCGGCATCCTGCCTGTTATGCGCTGTTGCAAACAGTAAAGAACCACCCCTGGCGCCGACTCATAAGGTTCGTCGTCCCCTGCATCCTCCTGCCTCGTCGCCCGGCCGATCGTCTTCTTCGGTCCAGCAAGTAGGCCTAGCCCGCCGGCAAGAACGGCGGCGGCAGCGCGCTGCCGCTGCGCGGGCTACCCCGCACGTGGAGCCAGCGGAGCAGTCAAGGCAGCTCCATCGTCACGCCGAGCGCCCCTTTACTTGCGGGGTCGCGAGCCCTGCCATGGCAACGACGTGAAAATGGACACATCTCAACCACAAGTGAGTACTCCGATATCGCCGTCAAGCGCGGTTAAGAGGGCCACCCGAGTCTACAGTCCCGGAACGAAATGCAAGCAGGACGAGTCAAAACGATCCCGCCCGTCGGCTATGTCAACAACAGCTTCGCTGGCACCTGAAGGCCTCCTCGTATAGGTTGTCATCAAACCCCGAACTAGCTTCGACATGTCCCACAATACCCAATCGGCTGATTCAAGCGGCAGTGGCCACCTGTCCTCAAATCCCAGGCTTCGTGGTTTTGCCGTGCACCAGCCTACCAATACCATATCGGTATGGGTGCCCTCTTGGATCAAGCCACTGTGCTTACAGTCGTAAACAGCATACAGGTCTCGAAGTCTGACTACATACAGGTTCAAGCATACCTGGCAGCTGGAATGGACTTAAGACGCTATGTGGTGTCTGGCGTAGACTCACGGTGAGGCACCTGAACAGCTTCGCCAGGAGCTCCTACTGCCATCCTCACGAAGTGGTCGCGGTCCGATACATGGGCAAAAGTCGCACCTGTCTCGTGACCTTGCGGGGCCCGCCTACTCCTCCGGACCGTATCATCTACTATGGTTGCATCTTGCGCCCCCTCGGCCGTTTAAGCCATCAGTTGTATACTGCTACGCATGTTACAGACAAGGGCACATGAAATCCTCCTGCCCTTACCCGCCGAAGGAAGACCCTATGGAAGCCACGGCTCCACAGACTTTCCGATGCGGCCTCTGTAAGTCCGATGACCACGAAATTACCCTCCCGGAAGTGCCCTACGAAGTTGGAGGCAAACAAGAAGTTCGTGAGCGCCGTTCAAAGCGAAACGAAATTCGCCGTGAATTTCCACTGCCAGATCAGGTGCCGACCTCTAATCGATACGCTGTTTGGCTCCCTTAGAGGAAGGACGCGGCTGCAGCTGAACCTCCAGCGACAGAGACGATAACGTATAGTGCAGCGGTTAAAACGCCCCGTGCTGGCCGTCGACGTTCATCACCCGTACAAGAATCACCTGCTTATGATATGGAGGAAGAATGGGAAATTGATAACACACTGGCTACGTTACAAAAAGAAATTCAGCGTCTTAAGCAACGCCGTGCAATTCTTCAGCGCCAGCGCGTGAACAACCGCTCCACTGAAACCCAATCCGCGACCCTGCCTGTGCCTCCAGTTATCCAGGGTTCCACGTCGACAACCATGTCACCTCAAGAACTGCTGTGTTTCGGTCGCGAAGCAACTCCAGACTCTCACCTCGGTGTTGTTGGCTAACCTCCAACCTCCACCTGTGATGGTACCTGTATCTGTGGGCTCGTCGCAAGGCGTTCTGCAATTGAACTGCCGGGGTATATCTGGCAAGATTGGAGAACTTAGGACAACGCATTCTGTACGGGAAGCTACATGTATGGGCACTACTACTCCAGGAAACAATGGCCTCCCTTCCCTTCCTGGATATGTGGCTTATTCATCTCCGTCCATTCTGGATCGTCGAACCACAATGCCTGATGTCCCTCCAGGAAAGGTAGCCGTATATGCCCGGTCAATTTTTCCTCAAACCCGCATAGACTTGGCGCGATGGTGCACACTGTGGCAGGAAGTCGTAGCTGTGCTGGTTCGCCTCCCCCGTACGGACGTCATCATAGTGTCATACTATGCTCGCCCCTACAGCGGCCGTACAGCTAAACTATGCCTCGGCTGGCTTTCCATCTACGTCCGACGGCATCCCGGCTGTCCAATTTTGGTGGCGGTGGATTTCAACGCTCCACACACTACGTGGGGCTACGTCACTTCCAGTGCGCGTGGTGTGTGTGTGTACGACACGTTTACGGACGCTCAGTTTGTTCTCCTAAATGACGTGTCAGTGTCTACCACGACGCCGTGAACATCCACGTGCTTCTCCAAGCTCACCTGACTTATCTTGGTGGTTAAAAGTGCTTCAGTGTCCTGGATGTGTCAGCAAGACTGCTGGGGGAGTGACCACCATCCGATTTATCTCAACCTTTCTCCCGGCCGGGCGAATCGTCTTCGAAGACAGTGTCGGGTGGTAGACTGGGACCTCTATCGATCGACAGCAGCTACGATCGTCTCCAGCACCTTACCTGACCCGTGCCAGAGTCTCCGCGTGGCTTTGGAAGCAGCGACTCGTACGACGTGGGTCGAGGAATCGCGGCCTGCCCCTGACCTACAACTTTATCGTCTGTGGCCGCGCGCCGTCAAGCTGAACTAATGTCAATGCGGAATCCCGCATCAATCGATGCACGTTTGAACCTTAACCGCCTCACAGCAGCAGCCCGCCGACATGAACGACGACTGTCACGGGGCCGCTGGCTAGACTGGTGCGCCTCGCTTGGCCCTTCGTCGTCTAATGCCTCGGTTTGGCGAACATTCCAAGCAATGGAACGTGGTCACCGCCCTCCAGATCCAGCAGCTAGTGCCCTTCTAGCATCTGGCCAGACACCATCCGCTTTTGCCTCTCTCGCTGCAAGCACCTTCTTTCCCGCCTTTGACACTCCACCAGCTGTCTTTACTATTCCAAACTGCCCTACCGGCATTCGCCGGTCATTGCCCACATGCAAACGACATTGAAGGGATTCAGGCCCCCCTTTACAAATGGCGGAAATTCTTAGCAGCCATCGACCATGCCAGGCCGCGCACTGCACCGGGACCTGATGGCATCCCTTATGAGCTATTAAGAACACAGAAGGCACTACACTTGACGTCATACTTGAAGCCATAAATGCAGCGTGGACTTCAGCCGCGATTCCTGATTCCTGGCCGTCACGCGGAAATCGTTGCTATCCCGAAGCCCGGCAAAACACCTACCGGATTTCTCACCTTCGGCCAATAGCTCTGACATCAACGATTTGTAAGCTGATGGAGCGCATGCTAGCTACACACGTTCTTACTTGGTGGCTTGAGCGATATTCCTGGTACCATCCCGCCCAAATTGGATTCCGGCCCCAGTTGGGCGTCGAAGACGGACTGCCAGCACTTTTCTGATATGATCCTGATCGGAGGATGCTCTCGCCGGATTCGAACCGTCCTTGCAATGGATATTAAAAAGGCCTACGACAATGTCAGCCGCGAAGCCATTGTTCGGATCCTAGAGTGGATTAAACTGCCCAGCCGTGTCTGCACATTTGTGAACGCCTTTCTTCGGGACCGAACCTTCACCCTTCGCTTGGCCGGGAAGGCTACAGGACACTTCACATCGCACCGTGGTGTTCCACAGGGCTCTGTGTTGGCGCCGGTACTGTTCAATATCGCCTTGCTTCCCCTGGCTTGGCGCTTGGCGGGCATACCTGAGGCGTATTACATCATGTATGCTGATGACATTACTGTGTGGTCCGTGCATCCTGACATCTCTGTCCAAGAAAACGCGCTACAAACGGCGTTAAACATGACTGATTCCTGGTGTGCTCAAGTAGGACTTGAACTATCGGAAGAAAAAACGTCATACATGTCAGTGACTAACAAACATGGGCGACGCCGACTTGAGAAACGGCCTGTCCGGGTTGTTTATTCATCAACAACCTCTACAGGAGGTCCCAGCTATTCGTGTGCTTGGCCTTGATGTTGCCTCGTCCGCGGCTGCCTCATCAGGCAGCCGCGGCTGCGGCTGCCTGATGTTGCCTCGTCCGCGGCTCCATGGGTGAAGAGTGCGAAGGATCGTGCCGCACGGACAATACACTTGATACGTCGAATGGCGACGAAGGCTGGCGGGTCGCGCACCAGCGTTGCTCGCCTCCTTGTGCGGTCAGTGTTTGCAACCCAGAATCGTGTACCAGGCTCATTCCACATCTCACGATGAGAGACTGGGATCGCCTCGAAGCCATCAACCGGGATGCCATGCGGGCCATTACTCTGGACTACCCCGAATGACCCCGATACCAACTCTTGCAGGGGGAGGCCCAACTCAATACGATTGATGAGCTGGTGCACCAACGCCGCTCTGCCCGGGTCTGTAAAATCTCGATGACCGGTGCCGCCGCTGCGCTAGCCCGGTACATGGGGTACGTTGTACCAAGTACCACTGTGAAAGGTTCAAACATTCCTCCGTGGCAGCGAGTACAGTTAACAACAACAAACCAATCGGTCGCCTCCGTCACCCGGTACCTCGCCAGGCCACGGCCCAAGTCTCTCGCCTACATAGCCCAGACGCGGAGACGGCAGTTGCATATGTAGACGCCCGCGTCAAAGCCGGCATGGTCCACACTGCACTCATCTGCCCCCAGATACCAGATGTAGACCAATGTTGGTCTTATGAGGCTAACCCGATGCCACCAGCGTATCTTGCTGAACTAGCAGCAATACACGATGGGATGGCCGCAATACTGCCTATTGTCCAGGGAGGGCCATACTGTCGACTAATAATACGCACAGACTCTACGCAAGCCATCCACGACATCCCCCCCGCGTAACACAAGCTACAGCGTTCGCAGATGCCATTCACCACTTAGCACGAAGCACTCTACTGCAGATCCGCATAGAATGGGTACCCCGTTCAACTGTACCTGGAAGTAGGGAGGCAGACACGGCTAGTCGCCCGCATACCTTCATGCGACCACTACCACTTTTTCCCCGAAGATCCAAGTGGAAACCTGGCACAACAGAAGGGAAAAAATTCCCCCGGCGCACCACGCGAGCCCTCATACCCCCGTGTGGTTCAAACCTCCCTGGTGACTTAACTCGCCGAGAGGAGGTTGCGCTGCGGAGAATACGCGTTGGGATGGCCCTTACGCCGTCTGTGACTGCCTCTTGGCCATCGCAGTACCGCGGCCCATACGACTCTACCTGCCCATTCTGCGACTCCGCCGTACAGAATGTGAATGTGCAGCATCTGCTGTGGACCTGCCCCCGGGCTGCATCAGATGCGATTACGGCACCTTCGTGCAACCGGCCTCCACCCTGGCCGCCCTCCAGACCTGCAGCGCTGGGTTCATGGACCATTTCATAGGCACCTTCTAGACTTTATACGAGAAGCAAACTTGTTCGTGTACCTGTGAATCGTTCACCGTTATGCCGCAGGGCAAACTTTCGAATAAAAAAAAAAAAAACTACTAAATTGTTGTCCTTTCTAGTATGGCGCATAGCCAATCAGGGGATCGGCCATTTATCAGTGTAGGAGGAGGAGGAGGAGGAATAAACTTTATTTCTATAATATTTCAGGAGTACTGGTAATGGGGGGTCTTTCTCAGTCCAGAAGTCCGTGGGGGGGCGGCTGCCAGGCGGGCCCTTTCAACCAGCCGAAGCTGATCGCCGGGGTCCGGGCTGGCTAGCATTTCCTTCCCACTGCTCATGGTTGGGAAGGGAAAAAAGGGGGGGGGGGATGGTGTGTTGGAGCACGCCCGAATCATATGGTACAGTGTGCAGGGTTGGGGAGAGTACTTGCAGGTGGGGGAAAAGGAGGTGGGGTGGATGGAGTGGAGGAGGGTGCCTTGTGGGTAGGTGTTGGTTTGAAGGCGGTGGTAAATGGTGGCTTCTTTCTTATTCAACTTGTCGCGTGGTGGGGGAAAGAGGCGCCGTTCAAGGCGCTAGTCTTCGATGATCGCTTTGAATTTTGGAGGTGCAGAATGGTAAGCTTCCGACGGTGACACTGGAGTGTTGGAGGGGAACACCCTATAGATATGCGCGCGAGCGGCAGCATGAGCCGCCTCATTCCCCTCCAGAGACTCATGTCCCGGGCTCCAGAGAATGTAGAGGTAAGGAGGGTTAGGAATGGGCTGTTGGATTCGGAGGGCTAAGGGAGCAATGTGACTGGCGGCGTAATGGCGACAGGCAGCTTGCGAATCTGTCACTATGGTGATAATGTCTTGAGATATAGTGGCTGCGAGGGCTATTGCGATTTCTTGTTTTATCATGGGGCCCAGTTTGACGATAATTTGAAGGGGCTGGAAAGGATAGTTAAGAGAAACGATGCCATTTATAATAAGAAGCAGTAGGAGTACGAAAATTTATTGAGCCATAAAGTAGGAGTGGTTCCCTAGTTCAGGAATCCAAGAGATGACCGGGTGACCGATGGCCTAGATGCCAGAAGTTGCTGGACGTCCGGATGGTCGCTGGTAATCGGATTCACTCCCAGCTCAGGGAGAGGAAGTATGGAAGGAAAAGTGGAAGGTATGGGATACATGCACACTTATAAAATGGGGACTAGTGGGCCAGGCTGAAAGGAAAATGTGCACCGGTCGGGAAATTGAGTGCGAAACATGTGGTGAAAGCGAATTGGATGGACGAAGGTATTCGCTTGGGTGCGACGAAGAATGTTTTCATGGTATACAAGCAGTCTGAAAGCGAATCTCGAAATGATAATGATGATGATAATGATCACGATTTGTAATGACACATACCCAAACAGGAGACCGGCCCAACATCAGTGGCAGGAAGAAAGATATTATTCAACTACAGGCTCCTGAAAACAGAAAATTTAGAATGTGTGAAAACATTTCTGAATGGGAAATCCAAGATAGAGAAGAGGGGATTTGGAGCTCTAAAACAAATTACAGAAGTTGAGAATGTCAACGAATCCAATCAAAGCAGAAATCGACTAATACTTTCTATGAAACTCCGAAGGGTACAGTACACATCCCAGAGCCAGAATTCCGTCTCGGACGCCCCGAGTAAAAGGAGACTCGGAACACATAAGGCAATCCCGAGGCTGGAAAGCGACACTTCACGAAGCGGGAATCTGATTCTAGAAAAGCGTCCACAAGCCATTGGGTAATAATCAACGGACTCGTCGTTCTGACGGTATCTGCACATAATAGATTTCGTTACGCGTTACCTGTAGAGATACGTACTTAATTGTGGTACAGGATAGCGGGTATCAGTTAAAATAACCTCAAGCTTACGTGAAGGACGCCACTCTGCTTTCCATGAAAATTTCAGGTGGTGAAAGTCGGCCGAGGATAGTACAACAGATTCCTGCTGTTCTTGCTGTTTTAGCATCTCCGATACCTTGCTGCCGTAAATAAAGAGGTTGGCTTGGCGACCTGTACGACTGGTCCAGAGAGCGCTATCCATGCCATTGAGTCAGCAGCTTCATTTAAAGCAATCCCAACCTGCCCAAGAATTCAAAGAAGGTTAACCTCACTCACATGAGGTGGCAGGAGAGATCCAAACAACCGTTGGAGAGGGAATCTTTAGATGCAGTTATGGCGCAGAAGACTGAAAGGGAATCTGATTACAACCGTAAAAGCAATCGATGCACCTAACTTCTGTACTGTCAGTTAGCCAAAAATACGAGAATGAAATCAAGGAATACTGCTGTTTACCAGTTATCGTTAACTGGTGTTTTCCACGCAGAACTCTCATTCCAGAGAGGCTGTGGCGCACGCCACAGCCTCCCTGGAATCAGAATTCTGCGTAATCGCTACGCAACCAGTTCTACTTACGTGCAATAACGCTCAGCTCTTAACCAGCAGGCATTTTTCTTTGACTTTTACGTTTCACATTCATAGTCCTTTGAAGCGGGACACACCAGCACCTCAAAGCACCCGATTTCTGACCGTGATGAAAGGGATAGCAAACGTTTTCTTTCACTACTGTCAGCGTGCGGGATATAGCGCAGTGCCACCGCACGGGGTCTGAGACTGTGGAGACTCGTGTTAGAACCGCATGCAAACCCAAAGGGTTTTTTACCGAGAAGCCGTATATAGCTACCATCCGGGCGCAGGTCGATCTCCGTACGTCTAGCCATTGCTCGGTAGCTCTAGTCCAATGGAGGTATCTCGGAAACGATTACCCTGAAATTGGCCGCTAAGCCAATTGGGTTAATACGCCGCGGGGTTATGGACTTGTAAAAATTTGTTAGCAGTAAAGCTCGAAGAGTTAAAGAATTCTTGTCGGCTGACAATAGAAGGCTTTCTAAGAAGAGAGTATGGTTACATAAAACTGTTGTAACTCTTATTATATCAACCCTATCTCGAAACTAAATATATGACAAGTAGCCACTTAAAGAACCCTAGCAACACCGAGTTGTATCTACTTTTCATACTTCCGTCTTAGTAAAGTTGTAAATAATTCGTATTTCGGAGTTGTAAATAATTCGAACTGGTTTTCCTTCAACCTACAAAGACAGTTGTAGGAAAAAGGAGGTGAGCATAAAAAATTGGTGTCGGTTATTGTTTTTACGAGTACGAGTAAAATCGTGGCTATTTGTGAGGTGTAACAGTATCCCGATGTTGTTACAGACACCTAAAGTCCACTCATAAGTCACGTGACGAGAGAAAAAGACAAATGAAAAACGACCAAATATCTGTTTTATTTATCACTGTGCTGAACAAAATAAACATTGAGGATTAGCTGAGTTGGCGGGATCACTTAAGTTTTCCATTGTCAGCCCGTGGGCTTTGCTGACAGCATCACAGAACCGGTAGCCATGGCCTGATCTTTCTGTGTACATGATTTTAAAGTGCGTTCGCTATAGCAGGAGATGATAGCGTGGCAACGGGTACGGCCGGGAAAGTGATTGGAGGATATATTGTTTGAAAGGTAAGAATAAAACAAAGAGACCCATTATGTTACTCTAAGCAACGAAACGAAATATGCTGCGTTTCTCAGCTTAACGCCTTTTGCTCACATTTGAATGAACATTGCTGGATGTGCTTTAGCTTTTTCCGCTAATCCTGATTAGCACATCCGTTTTTTTCGCTCGCGGTAACCTCTGCGTTCATTTTTTAAAACACGTATAAGAAGTTTTAGAACTTCTTGGAGCAGCATCTGATACCTTGCCGTTGATTTTATTAATCTAAGCATCAATGACCCGGTATTTCCATAGACCCTTACGCCCGCGCGTTGCCGATCCTTTAATCGGAACAACATGGCGAATCCATCAACAACTCAGGAAGTCGATAATAGGGGCCCAAAATTGCGTTAAGGGGACAAAATGACTACTTATTAGCAGTGCAAGCATAATTTTCACGTATACTAACAGTGTTACCCAGCTATTAGCCGCTATCACTAAGTATATACCATATTAGGCATTACCCCCTGCTGCACCAGCTACGAATTATTCATATACGTCATCTTGCGATAATATGGCCATAATTGTGAATTTCGAGAAAATTTAATTTAATTTTTTGATACTCCCCCTTCCTTAATTTTTGGCTTGTAAATTACCTTACCTTCCAATAAATAAATAAGTAAATGAATAGGAGCGCATATCGTCCTGAATCTGCATAATGTTGCGAGCCTCACACAGCGGTTCTTATTTATTCTGCAGCGATTGTTGTGAGGGTTTCTTTGGCGGCTATCAATTCTTCGTCTCAAGAGGCAATGTTTATTAAGCACAACTGCCCTTGCTAATCTACAAAATACTTAAAGCTATGCGTAATTCAACTTGAACAGTCCCTTCTTGCCCTGCGCCCGGATCTTGACTACAGTTTCGTTACACAGCCTTTCTTGCAATTTTACCCATTTAACCAATTCACTGGGGAAGTAGTGCAAGAATGCCTAGAGTTTTAAACGGGTAGGAAGCATTGCTTCTAACGTTTGCTCTTCACTTATAAGGAAGCAGGTATTTTGTTCTCCCTGAGAACAGTTTTGAGCTAGGTCCGTTGGCGCTAGCAAAAAAGACACAAAAAATGGCTGCGGCTTAGCTCAGAGAACCTTGGACATGCAAAGCAAAAGCTTGGCTTAGTCTGGTTGAGTCCTGGTTTCACTTGGTTAATTTTTGAGCCGCTGTATTGCCGACCACGGCCCAAAGCGGTCCAGTCCCGGCAGTGCAACGCTCGCTGAAGGAGGCCCAGCGAACAAGTCGTTCACCGGGGCGAACGCGGCGTTCATTTGCGGCGAACCCGCCGTTCCTCTTCGCCGGGCGCTACATGAACCACGTAGCCCGAGACGACCCAGCGGCTCATACATACGAGGCTGCGGGGGTGGTCGGCAGCCGATCAGCTGCTCGGCCGCAACCGCGGCGGCAGCCGCCGCTCGTTCTGAGCAGAACGACTGAAAATGGGGCCTTGTGCGGAGTGCCGAAAGCGGGCCCGGCGAATCACGCAATGGGCTTCGAGGGGTGTGTCACCGGGTGTATTTCTCCGGTCAAAGGCTGAAATTGCCCATCCCTCGAGAAACCGCTGGACGAAAGTAGTAAAGCTTGGCTTTAAAATCTCTCCCGTCGCAAGGCGCCCGGCATGGCCTTCCGCATTGGCTTTAGCAAAACAATACTGAGCACACGTGGGCGTGTGCTTCTTGAGGAGCGCCCGGTGCCGTCATGGTCGTCTTACGTGTGGCGGACCCATGGCGCGCCGGTCTCTACAGGGTTTCCCCCCCCCCCCCCTAGAGCCGGTGGCCGTCGTATTGCCCACGAAACATTTTTGGCCGGTTGAGCTGGGGAATTCCGGGGTGAGAACATCGAGACGTGGGGGGGGGGGGGGGGGGGGAATGGTCTTTGCTTTACATTGCCGTCCAAAACCGCCTCTCCTGCGGCAACGGTCTGATTAGTGTCGCATAACGGCCGCGATGGCAGCAGTCATAGTTGATTTTACCCAACCGGCCGCACCACTTCCGCTCACTGACTAGCCAGAGTCACTGTAATTAATAATAATGACTCTGACTAGTCAGTGAGCGGAAGCGGTTTGGCCGGTTGGGAAAAAAATCAAGACAGACTGCTCCCATCCAGTACGGCAATCCTCGTGGGGGTCGTTGCACAACTGCAAACGGATTATTCGGTCTTGATTTTACCCAACCGGACAAACCTCTTCCGCTCACTGACTAGCCAGAGTAATTAATAGTAATTACAGTGACTCTGGCTAGTCAGTATGCGAAAGCGGTTTGGCCGGTTGGGTAAAAACAACTATGACTGCTCCCAGCCGCCATAATGCGACACTAATTAGACCATTGCCTTCTCCTCGTGGGGTACGGCTGCTCCCTCTCTCCTCTCGTCCGCTGTCAGTGTGGGGAGATGCTAGGTCGACCCACAGCTGTGCTGTTTCTCTAGCCTTGCACCATTAGTCCGAAGTGCGCCAATTTTCGGCTTTGCCTCTTCTTATTTTGTTCTTTCCCTTTTTTTCAGATGCTTAATTTTATAAAATGGTAACAAACCTGTTTGGGCATTTCCCGTAAAAATAGGCTGTATTGTAAAACCGCATGTATGGTGTAGGCCAATGGAAGGCTGTACCGATATCTGTATAGCAGAAAGCACTGCAAAGCGCTTGGCCTACACCGTCCTAAATAAAAAAATGGGAACCTAAACCTGGATTGCCAATGCAATAATCGCAGGCTAGGAAACATTTAAAAAGGGAATGGACGCGTTAGCTTCGTTACTTCGCAAGAATGCCACCTCAGGTGCCGGTCGAAGAGAAAAGGCGCATCGTCGAGCTCAGAAACGCAGGTGCCCCTCAGCGCAAGGGAGGTTCCCGTTTGAACCCATTCCCATTTCACCCTTCCCGCTTGTTCCGTCCCGTTTCAACCCAGCGCAAAACGACCTTCCCGTTTCGCCCTTTCCCACTTGGCCCGTTCCCGTTGAACCCGTTCCCATTTCAACCTTCCCGTTTGTTCCTTCCCATTTCAACCCGGGCGAAAGAACCTTCCCGTTTCGTATTTTCCTATTAGCCCGTTCCCGGAATAACGTACCCAGTTTATGAAACGTTATAAAAAACCATTTTCATATTGTTTTTCATTTATTTCCGTTTGTTCACAGCCGCTGCGATAGCATGCTCAGTACATCCAGAGCCCTTTGCTGCTTTTCAAACCTGGGCTTCACTTTTTGAATCTATAGACGACGACATTTGGTTACAATTAGTCATACCAATTAACAAATATTTTAAATATAACAAAGCCTAACAAATAAATTAACGATTAACAAATTAATAAACAAATCTTTTAAATTAACAAACAAGTCTTTTAAATTAAGCAACCGAAAAATGATAAAATTAAAAAGCCCAGAAAAGCGCCGTGGAAGCACAAATAAAAAATCGCAAAAACACCCTCACTTTGAAAGAAATCGTATTTGGCGGACTAACACATTTAATCGTTATAATAGCGCAAGTGTACATTAATGTCGAAAAGAAAAAGATGAAAACTACTAAAGATAAAAAGACGTATAAAAATAAAGTAACCCTGTGTATCTGGATACATATGCCACATCTGGCTATAAAAAATCGCAGTCATGAGAAGCTGCGAAAAATATAACTTAGCTTTGCGCTTTATTGATTCTGTTTATTCCCGTCACTCTAGCGTACTCAATTTGCATAATAGGGCAAACCTTCAAAAACTCAAGCAGCGCAGGGTCGTCTCTAGCCTAAATTTTCTTTACTACAGAAACTTAAAATTGTCGCGGGAATACTACAAAGGCCCTTGGAATACTCCAAGGGCCTTTCAGACGTTTAGCGAGAAGACATCATAGTAAGACTATTAGGCAGCCAATCAGCTGAATTACTATTCGAAAGTCTCTTTGTTTCCTCGTGCAATTTCTTACTAGGAATAGTTAACTGAACGAACAGTGAACTCGGTATCGTTAGAAGAATTTCTCTTACGTATTGTAAATATGTGTTCTGGTTGAATCTCGTATTTTAAAATTGGAATACATTACGAATGCATATCCTTGTTCGGACCCCTTTGCGTGTATTACATATTTATGTCTTTTACTTATTTGTGTGGGGCGTTTTTAAACTACTGCCAACCAATACTGATGTGTTTTTATGTTCACTCCTGCATGAGCCCGACCAGGCCGTGAAGTATCAGTAAATAAATAAAAATATCTGCCCATTACTCACAGTAGGAAAGACATTTGTAGCCAATTCTCAGAATTTCTGCACATGTTTTTGCTTTTTTTTAAAGTCTCTCTACGAACATCTTTGATCTATAGATCTCTCGAACCGAAGACAAAGCTACGCTCCAAAACAATGAGCATAAGAGCGGCTGATAAATAACTTTCAGCCGCACGTACGAACACACACTGCAGAAAAATCTCAATGCGTGCATTCCTCAAGATATTGGGTATCTTTATAGTACACTTTCGCCACTACAAATTTTTGTGTCAAGAGGGCAGTATCAGCCTAAGGCATTCGGGAACTTTATCGGCCGGAAATATCGGTCGATTCCGGAAAATTTGGTGCATACAAGTTTCCTAGTGCATGACCCGTTGCTTTGGTAAGCACATTTGGGAACAGTTTCGAAGACGGTAACGCATATTTCAGAAATTCAAATGGGTTTGCAACGATGCTGGGTTCAAATTGAGAAGGGCGCTTTGGGAGCGGGTTGAAACAGGAAGGGCGTTTTGGGAACGGGCTGAAAAAGGAAGCGCCCAAACGGGAAGGTCGTTTCGGGAACAGGAGCACACGGGACGGGTCAAGCGGGAAGGGCGTTTCGGGAATGGGTTCAAACGGGAAGGGGTCAAACGGGAATGGGTTCTTTCGGGCTACACCCCAGCGCAAAATCTGCCGCCGCAACAATTTAGAAATCGAAATCTCCCTAAGGATTAACAACAACGCCGTTACTGGTGAGAAGCAGGAGGGCAGGGCGTCGCCATGTTGGTCAACTCTTCGTAAGAAGCAACGCGAAGACCGCCACGCAAAAATTCGAATCTCACGTACGTCTCCCGGCGACCCTTTGTCTTCTGCCCATGCGCTTTCGTTATCTGCGAGAGCCCCACGAGC
Source organism: Haemaphysalis longicornis (assembly GCA_013339765.2). Lineage (NCBI taxonomy): Eukaryota > Metazoa > Arthropoda > Arachnida > Ixodida > Ixodidae > Haemaphysalis > Haemaphysalis longicornis. The sequence continues at coordinate 163,873,561 of CM023452.1, forward strand.
ATAAAGGTTGTACTTACGGGAAACAAACGGTCTGTTACTTCATCGAGTACGCCTCAATGCGAAACATAAAATCGTACCTTTTGTGACTTTTCGCCACCACGAATCCTTGCGGCGATAACCGTGGGTCGCCGGAAGCCATGAAACACCTGTTGTTACAGCGCCCACCTATTTGCCGGAAAGGTGCCATTTGGTGGAGAAAATGGAGCTCCATTGCGGTCTACGGCCCTTGATTTCATGAGAACGCAAAGCACTAGTGGCGTCGTTTGATTACCTGGACGATATCGGCATCAGTGAAATGATTTAGAATATTGCAGTGATGTCCATCAAACTGCTCACACAAGCGATATGCTCTTTTTATTATACCTATTTTCTGGTCTTTCTTCTGTCCTGTTATCTATAGGGCCTTTTATATCGTACCTTGCCCTTTTCTCCGCTGAGTAGCATGTCGAAGTTTAGATCCCGCAAATCTCACTGCTTTTTCCTCTAACAAATAGCTTTTCCTTTCTTTCTCTCCTACTCATCTGGCCACTATGCCTTTCATTACATGTTTATGGCGTGCTGATGCATGTGAGGTCTGTAGTTCATTCCCCCCCCCCCCCCCCCCTGGCTGTTTCATATAATATCTAGCTTAGCATTTAACCATCTTTACTGAATTCCTTCTGTTTCTGGCAGGTCTAAGGAAACATGTAGAATTTCCACAAACGCATCACTAAACCAGCGGCTAATTCTATTACTTTGGTATGTCTTACCAGAAGAAGAAGAAGAAAATATATAAAACCAGTCTGCAGCAATGTCCGATAAGAGGACCCAAGCTGGTGAGAAAATGACTGCTTCTGTTCATATGTATTCAGCATTTCACCCTAACGAAGGTTCTCAGCTTCGTGAAGTTTCTAGGACAAAGTAATATGGAGGCGTATTTTTCGTGGATTTTAGGAAATTTGCATAGCCCTCGGGAAGCAATATTATGTAGCTCAGAAGCCTTAATTCCCTGACGAACATCTTCAATCAATTACTCTTTGAAGTCTGCACCCACTAAAAGTACCTGTAATCAGAAAAGGGTATCGAAATGTCATTGTATTCTGCAACCACAGTTACGGCGTTACTCTTGAGGAGGGTATATAAACTACCTTGCGTACGAGCACTAGAATTAAGGAGTTCTCACAGTTTAAACTAAAGTAATAAGTAAAGAACTTGCGTATATTTCTTTACATGCACAGAGTCCCATTCTCTCTTAGTAATAGTGCTTCATGTACATGTAGGTTCTGGGCTGTGCGGAGAAACGCGGTTTTGCTAACATCAGTTTCTCATTTTATCCAGTGTGACGCGTACAACCCGCGTTAAAAATACATTGTCTTTGGCGTGCTCTAGACTACATCCCCTACCGTTATTTCGTGCCTAAGTGCATGGAATTCCGAAACTATTAGTCAAGATTTATCAGTGATTACTAAAGAATACGCAGTATCGTTAGCCTCTCCCTCGTGTTACGAATCGGCCAACGCCACGTGTTTTCCCGCATCAGCCGCCACGTGTTTTCCCGCATCAGCTTCCACGTGCGAAGCCACGACGTTCGCCACACCCTTCAGGCACCAGCGTGGCGGTGAGTCACGCCTCGACATCCCCGGCTCAGACGTTTCGCTATCGGCGCGATCAACCTTCGATAGCGCGCCCCCCGGCACCTTTCAAGGACACTCTCTCCCCTCTCTCGGACGCCACGTGCGGCGAGGCTATGAATGACTCACAAACTGTGGAAAGAGCGTTGTGTGTGTCTGTGATGTTCGTGGCATGTGGCTACTTGTTCGCGTTTGACCATTGTTGCTTTTGGGTATAAATAGAAGCAGCCCAAACGCTGAAAGTAATTCCTGTCTGAGCAGCGAATCCATGCGGTCGCTCTGCTCGAGTCCTGTATTGTAACCTCGCCCGTCGAGGCATTGTATGATTTTTTTTTGGCTTCGGCTCACATCTCGCTATGAAGTAAACAGTTACGTTATCCTACTGCTCTGGACTTCTTCACGGCTGCAACAGCGGCTGGCCGCTCGCATCATACACGCTACTACTCGTATGTCGGAGGCCACGGAGAACGGATCGGGTGCCCCCGCCCGGTCGCAACAACTGGGGGCCGCGGTGGGATGACAACTTCGTAACACCTGGAGCCAGCGGTGCGAGACTCAACACCACGGACGTCAAGGCGGCTTCGGACTTCGCAGAATTCACGGCGGTCAAGGGTGAGTGCGGGACTTTTCTTGACTGAGTTTTACCAGGCTTCTGAGGATAGCTGGTAGGGCGTGTGTTCTTGTCGCGTGGGTTATTCGCGCAAAACATTTTTGGAGCAGTGGGAAAGCAGTACTCTAGATCGGCCATGAATTTGAAAGCGTCGAAAAAACCGCAGTTGTTGGAGCTTGCAAAAGAGTTGCGCTTGGATGTTACGGACGCGCTGAGAAAGCCAGAGCTGATACAGGCTATACTCGCTGTCGGGGCTGACGATGAGGAGCTGTCGGAATGCATTGAGCTGGTCAATGACAGGGAGACCGCGAAACGTCAGGCCGCCGAGGCGGAGGCTGAGCGCCAGCGTGAGGAACACGAGGAAAAGATGCGATGGTACGACCTCGATATCGAGCGAATCCGAAGGGAAAGAAAGAAGCTCGAAAGAGAGAGACTCCAACGGGAGAACAAGCACTTAGAGCATGAAATTCAACTCGAGCAGGAAGAAGTGAAGCCTGATTTAGATTGGTTGCTCGAAAAAGACCTCGTTTTGCGAGGAAAGCACCATGCCAGCGCTGCCAGTAGCAGACGCTCGGGAGCGCGAGTCGGAGGCGACGGTTGCGGCCCAGCAGCGCGGTGAGGTGGCTAAGAGAGATAGCGCATTTAAGGAGGCTCACGACAGAGGGCAATGTAAGTCCACTGAGAGCGGAAATGGGTGTGTGTTGGTTTCAGAGATCTCGGCAAAGTGGTGGTTCCAATTCGCGGGAGGCCTTGAGAGCGGCTACCGGTCTGAACAGGAACATTTCGCGAGATAGCGAGGTTTCGCTGGAGTGCGTAAACCATGAGGCTACCGAAAGGCAACACGAGTCCGCCGCAACGGAGGTTGTTCCTTCGGACGGTAGTACAGAAACGAGCGACGTGGTGGGAAAGACTGCAGTCGAGGCAGCAAACGCTTTGCACTGTTCAGTTGGGAGTCATGACGATCTCGCCACTGGGCAAGCCGATTCCGTCCTGCCACCAGCTCAGGTAGCTGACCTCATCAACGGCCAGCCGAGCTCGTAGAGATTGAGGTGCCGCGGGCGGCTGAGCCGTCGGAGACAAGGCAGCCGGGATGCAGTGTAGTCCTGGCCGTGAGAAAAAAGAACGGGAACACGCTTCGCTCTTCGCGTATCAAGGCTGCCGCCGAAAGCGCGAGGGACGACAAGGTAGTGAATGTTGGGAACTACAAGCACTACAACATGTCTAAAGAGCTCGCCGTGCCCGTTTCACTCCCAGCTGATGCTCCCGATGATAGGCCAATATCGGCTGAGCTAGTTGAGGTTCCGGTGTCGCCTGTGGCTGAACCGAAGTCGGGAACCGACCAGCCTAGAGAAGTAAACGTAAACGCGTTCCGATGTTCGCTTGTCGAACGCCTTCGCGAAAAGGTGAGCAACGAGGAGAGAGGGAAAACTTCAGCGCGTACTTGCGGCACGTGTTTCAGTTCGGGCACGCCAAGGGGTTAAGCTGTGAGCTCGCATCGCGCCAAGGGAACGCCGCCTAGAAGCAGTGCGCGCCTAACGTATGAACGGTGGAAAATCCCGCTCGCTCCTCCGCGCGCTCGACCTGTGTCGAACAAGACGACCGGTGTCATTTCACGCGGTCACAGCAGCGTTGAGAGAACGGCTGCACCTAAAGTGCGGTACCGAAGGGGAAAAACTCAGGCATTGACGAGAGCTCCAATCGCAGCTCTCGGCGCGAGAAGTGGCCTGTAGACGCCTGACTTTCTCAAGTGCATTGTTTTTCCTGAAGCAGGTTTCGCCCTTTACGATTACGTTTTTTTTTGTGTGTGGGACATTTCCAATCACGCGAAATGTCACATTTCAAGTTTGTGCACTTGTCTAAAGTACTGCTGGGCTAAAATATAACTAGTGTAGTTAGTTATGAGCGTATTTTATCGCAACTAAAAGCCTGGTAGATCTTCAGTGTGGATCTGTCTTCGCACTTGCCGCGATGCGGTTGTGTCTTGCGTGTGTTCTGTTGCTTGCCTGACCAAGCCAGAGACGTTCTTGGGGAGCCACTACTCGTCCAGTGTACGGCCCTGTGAAGCTCCAGCACGGTGTCATACAGCCCAGGCCTGGAGTCGAGCGTCTGCTGAGCACTTTACTTCGAAAGCATCTCTCCGGACAACGGTTGAAGACCCTTATCCATCGGGATCTCGGACCCCCGGCGGAGAAGCTGTTCCGAATCGGCCAACGCCACGTGTTTTCCCGCATCAGCCACCACGTGTTTTCCCGCATCAGCTTCCACGTGCGAAGCCACGACGTTCGCCACACCCTTCAGGCACCAGCGTGGCGGTGAGTCACGCCTCGACATACCCGGCTCAGACGTTTCGCTATCGGCGCGATCAACCTTCGATAGCGCGACCCCGGCACCTTTCAAGGACACTCTCTCCCCTCTCTCGGGCGCCACGTGCGGCGAGGCTATGAATGACTCACAAACTGTGGAAAAGCGTTGTGTGTGTCTGTGATGTTCGTGGCGTGTGGCTACTTGTTCGCGTTTGACCATTGTTGCTTTTGGGTATAAATAGAAACTGCCTAAACGATGAAAGTCATTCCTGTCTGAGCAGTGAATCCATGCGGTCGCTCTGCTCGAGTCCTGTATTGTAACCTCGCCCGTCGGGGCATTGTAAGTTTTTTTTGGCTTCGGCTCACCTCTCGCTATGAAGTAAACAGTTACGTTATCCTACTGCTCTGGACTTCTTCACGGCTGCAACAGCGGCTGGCCGCTCACATCATACACGCTACTACTCGTATGTCGGAGGCCACGGAGAACGGATCGGGTGCCCCCGCCCGGTCGCAACACTCGCGAACTTCAGGCTTGTACCGATGCGGACTTCTTGCTCCGTTGACTGTTCTGAAGGGACTCGTACATCGTGGAGCTGTGCCTAGCGCTCTAAGCGTCTGAGTAATGACGTTTAATCACTTAAGCAGCGTCATTGGTGGCCTGTCGCCCATTTTGTTGCCCAATAGTATCGGCATTTCATCTCTTTCATTGCAATTTCTACCTCTTCGCCGCCCGCTGTGCCTGCAACTGGATTCTCAGAAATAATTCACTGCTACATCATGAGCGTGGCTTTTTCTTTGGTTTTGTTTGCCCTCTGGGACGAAATCTTCGACAAGCGGACTGGTGAAACCTCATGGCCCAGTTTCCCCAGAATCCTTCCTATACGTGCTTGGCGTGCACCTGTTATACTCACGTGCCCTCACGTTCACCTGTCACGCAGCATCATGCTAGCACTGCCCGCACTGGGATAACTCTTCTTGTGCCACAGAAAACTTGCTGAGGTAGCGTGGTGCTGAAGCAGTACGCGCCCACTATGTAGACTAGGGGCGGTATTCTCGAGTTTTGTCGCTTTTGCGTCCCTTGCAAAAGTGTCCCTTTTCGCGAGCCCTGATTGGCTCAAAGCAAACAACCGGAAGTGACGTAACACAAGCGCAACAAACCTACTGTTAACGTCCTTTGCTTAACCGGAAGTACGTCACGATGAAAGGGACTCAAAGGGACGTTTTCAAAAGGGGCAGTTACGAGAATACCGCCCCAGGGCTGAACCCACTATGAATCAAAAGATGTTTGTAGTCACTGCTTTTAAGCAGGGGACCATCGTCTGTACGAGACGGAAGCAAAAATTCAGTGTTTTGGCGCAGTGGGGCTAAGTGTGGCCTTTCGGCTTAAAATATCGCTTTCCTCGTTACCGTTGCAACATGTGTCGTGCATACCGGATGCTAAGATGGCTGTGGCCGAAGTGGCTGCTTCGTAAAATTGCTGTATGAAAGGCATGAAAAAGAATCTTCGGCACCATAACATACCTAAACACGTCCGCGTGCGTAACTTCACGGAAGCGCGTCTTTAGGCAGTATCCGAAACAGCAGCCGCACTTCTCGAATACAGGGTGTGATTACGAACTCCTGCAGCATTTCGTGTGGACTCATGGCAATCTGTCTTTCCGTCAGGAATGCATTATGTGCCAAACTTCGCTGCGTGGGAGTGTTCCATAGCTAAAAACCGACAAGACCTTCATTTTTCCTGATATCAAACTCCTCATATTTGCCCTAAGAATATATCCTGCTCATTTCATTTGTGTAAAACGGAGAGACGGACTTTGAAGAAGAACTGTTTGTGGTGATTCACAGCGACACACTGGGCTAAAAGAGAAGCTTACTATAAGGAATGGGCTCTTCAGATTTGGACACCGTACTTTTTATGGTGTTTCTGAAACAATGTCTTACCAGCTTTGCATTTGTGTAGAGTACGCAACCCGATTCTAAAAGTGCTCAGTGTATAAGCCTTAAGAATACAGAGTAACAAACCGTGCCGGAAACAAAACGATAGAAAAGGCATACAGACCTGGCGCTAACAACTGAGTTTATTGTCACTAAACAGCCAATAAAATTGAACAAACTTAAGACAAAAGAAACTCGATATCTTACTCTAGGAAAGATAGAAAAAAACAACAAACTACAATAAAAGAACCAAAGTTAATCTTGAAAGAACTAAGAAAACCCCCTCTGGAACAGCAGGTTCCATAAAATGTGCGAAAAAGCTAGCCGTCATACCCTACATCCATGGTGGGAGTCACAGAGTCAAGAATATAGTAGGGTGGTCGGGTGCTGAATTTGTTTTTTCTGCTCCTGACGAATCAAATAGCCTTTTCCGCAATGTGAATAGTGAAAGTCACCGACAAAAAGGTGCATGAAGAAACATGGGAAGCCCTACGTTCAATGCCAATAGGAGGTTTTCTAGAGATGTCATTGTCATGTAAGCGGTAGTACGTGAGCAAACAGGGTGCTGCCTCAGTGATCGTTTTCGGGGGCATGCGTGCAGTGTGAAAAACGCCACAGGGAGCGCGCTCGCTGCACAGGTTGCAAAGTGCCAAAGCGGCTTGCCTTTGTTTGAGAAGGTCCACGTACCGTCTCTATTCCGAGACAGGATGCGACGAGAGATTTGGAGAACTCTTGGAAAATCACACCAGGAAACAAGATTGCGTCAGCGCTACCTAAGTTGCAGTCGCGGGGAATATAACCGTCTTGGTGATAGTGGAGATAAGTAGGGCGCTCTGATACATGAGTTGCTAGCTGCTACGGGCATGTTAGTAGTGCAGATTACGGCGCCACATGTAATTGATTCTACATTTTTTGTTCGTTTATTGCTTTTGGTTGTTTTTTATCTTTCCTAGAGTTCAATATCAGCTGTCTTTTGTCTTTCGTTTGTTCCTATTTATTTCCCGTGTGGCGACACTAAGCTCAGCCGTTAGTGACCGCCGTGTCTGTGTGCCCTTCCTGTCATCTTGTTTCCCGCGCTGTTGTTACCTGGTTATGTGCCAACTGAGTTGCTTAAGAATACATAGTATGTACATTATATAAGGTCCTAGTAGCCTCATACTTGCATAATAATGATAGTGGCCTTGAAAAAGTCTTCCAAGCAGAGCATTTTGGGCATAGTAGTAAAGCTGATTTCAGGGGCTTGATGTGCAGCGTTTCGTATCGATACGTGAGGCTTTAAGTAAGTATTTCAGATTCTCTTTAGAATCATCTTGAGGCATTACTTCTAGTCTGGTAGTTTAAACGCGGTTATTTTCCTTCCATCATATACGGCAGAACTCTTCCACGCTTCGTTGCATCATAGAATCTCCAACCACCTCTGCCAATGGCAGAAACCACATTTAGCAATAAAAGACGGTTTTCTTTACAGAGAACCAATTATTCACTGGATATCTCTCACCTTCCCTTTTTTTGGCCCTTGGTTTCTCCCATTCTTGTGTCTTAAAGCATTTTTGTGCCATGTGAAAGAGGACATTTGCAAGCTGTTTCCGCAAATGCTATATTAGCCCCTTAGAACACTCCCTCCCACGCAGATATTGCAGGTAGGCATAGAAGCGTGCATTCCTCATTGTTTAGCAAATCAAAAACTCATTCCTTCCACAGCGGCTGACCCGCAGTAAGTACTCAGACTCCCGCAAATCACCAGGTAGGTCGTTTGAATCTTAAGCGCGGTTCTTTTCTCTTCTGCAGGGACGCGGAAGATGGTCTTGAGGAACTCTTGTAAGTCTGAAGCATCATTAAGCACCGGACGATTGCGAATAAGCGTTTGTGTTCATCACTGGTGAATCATTTACTTGCGTTGCAATTGTGCGTCCTTGCTACTTATGACGCAAATTTCTAGCAGATTTGGCGCCTGCTGGAATGTTTTGTACGAAAGTCTGTTTCGCAGCAAAGAGATAGTATGTTTCAAACATGCGTAATGAGTGACGCTCCACCAGCAATTACACCAACCAGGCGCCTCCTGGTTAAACGAAAAACGAGACTCAGTTAACTGCTTTACATATAAGAGAAAACAGGCCATGCCATTGCATGCGGGTTTCACCAGAGGTTCACATCTACCGCACCCGGAACTTTTCTACCGAAGCGTCTGTTAACTATGAATGTTTCCTTCTCCAGAACGCTAACGGGTCACTTTGGTTATGATAATAGGTGTTGTTATGCTCCCGTGGCCAGAAATATGAAAGTCCAACACTCCACACACTGCCTTGCAGCAAATCTAGTGCAGTCACTCTAAAGTTTAAGGTTCACATTGTTTGTCACTTTTTGGCTTCAGCCGTTCAGAGCCGCCTGACCAATTTTAATAATGAGCGCAGTTACCCTGTCGGAGAGACGGCGATTGCGAAATTTGCAACATTACGGCACTTCCCGATTCCTTTATGTCTTAGCCGCGCACTTTTCTATCGAGAATGTGTTATAAACTGCGGGGTAATTGAGTAAGAAACAAAACAGTGGAGTCAAGGAACGACTGCTCTAAGAAAATTGCTGCGTGTATATTCACTTCGCTGCAAATTTCGTCGAAACGCTATGATCTCGTGTCACCCCTGCCCCGGAACCACCTCGCTCCTTTCCCTCCACTTTTCACGCTCTTTCTCCTCCCATTTCCTTCCTTCCACGATAAACACGTTGGAGAGTTGCGAAAGTAAATTAAATTTTCGCTCGTTCCGTGGCTCAGGCGCCATTCAATGAAACCTTTTGCAACCGTTGGACCAGGAAACGCCGTCCCGAAATCCAGGCTCGTCTCTTGCTCTGTAGTTTTATGTCAGAATATTTTTCCAAAGAGAATGTATTAGTTGCAATCGTAAAAATGAATCCTTCACTTATTCCTAATTACAAGGAAGGTGCAGATACCTCTTATGTATTCACGGTTTCCCATTTTACGTTTTCTTTCCCGGTTGAAAAACTTTTGATCAGAATGAAGTTTATTGGGGAAACTTGCGTTAAGAAAAATTTCCTATCAAGGAACGACGTCTAAGATAATTGTGCGTGTTATCTCGCCATGGGGAAATTCGTAAACGTATATCTTCACCCCATGCCAACCACCTCGCTCCTTTCCCTCTCCCTTTTACGCTCTTCATACCCCATTTCCTTCCTTCCACATAATACGTTAGATTGCGAAGTAAAAATTTGGCGCTTCCGTGGCTCGCCGCCATCAATAATTTAAACCCGGGTTGGCCCCAATGCAAACCAAACAGGCCAACCGGCTCTGAGAATTTTGTAAAAGGGGAATATTTAAAACGGGTAAAGTTTGTTGCGACAAAAGAATCCTTCACTTATCCGGGGGACAGGCAGGTGTCCCCCTAGATATTCCGAGGTTTGCATTGCGGGTGAACGGTTTCGTTCGGGATGGGTTAGAAGATGAAGTTTGTTCCGACTTGCGGTGCAAATTGTTCGCCATTTCTGACTCTCTGCCAAGATGATTCTCAGGGGGATTTAGACAGTGCCAATTGCCAAATCTGCGGTCCCTGCCACGTAACCGCTCACCATAGGTCATACATACATACATACATACATACATACATACATACATACATACATACATACATACATACATACATACATACATACATACATACATACATACATACATACATACATACATACATCAAACATACATACATACATACAGAAAAGGCTTTTGCAGCTGAGTGAGTATCCCAAGAAACACTATTAAAGCAGACGCCGCAAGCTTTAGGTCGAGTGCTTAGAGGAGTGAGCGACCATACACATGTCAAGACGCAGCAACTGAGTAGCGAAAAAAGCGTTGCGGCATGCGTGCTCGAAAGCCAGTAAGTCCACATTTGAATCGGCACGTTTCGCAGCGAAACCAGAACGTGGAAAGGATAGCCCAGAACTCCAAGCGCTAGGCGCGTTAAAGCAGGGACTGTTCTCCTGCTGCGTAGCATCCTTCACGAGCTTCTGACTGCTTTCAACGTGCGTCCTCTGTGCGATGGCGGGTTTTACTGCGTAGGACTAAGCAATGGTTCGCTCGTGTCGAGCTTTAACATTCCTTGTGCTGCTTAGTATTCATTGGGATGGGGAGGACACGCGTAGTTAGCTCTCCCAAGAGGAGCGTTTCTACGAGGAACAGCGGCTACAGCGGCGGGAATGCGAGAAGCGCCGGCGTTGGAGGAAGGAAAACGCCCAGTCTCACTATAGAAGCCGCCCGGGAGCGCCAGTCCAGACACCACTGGAACCTGTCTGGCCAGATATTGTTCTTCGTTTAGTAATTATAGTTTTGGACTTGCGTTGTCTCTCTCGGCGCGTTCTACCCGGCAGCTCCCGGGAGTCTACCCGCATGCACAACCCGGTGCTGCGCCTGGCCCTGAGTTGCCTCTGCATGGCTTTTCTCATCGCGGCATTCTTCATCGGTCTCGGCATCCTCATCGTCGAAGGTGAGGCGGCACTCCTTGCATTCAAACAATGCAGGCTAACTTTCCGAGACTTAGCAAAATTTCCGCAATGTTCGAACACTGCATCGTTTGTCTTCTAGAGAGAATAATCAACAGGGAATCACGAGCAAAGCCAAGAGGGTTCGTGGGGCGGGATCTTTCAAGGTGCTTCAGAAGTTGTGCCGATGATTCTTTTCGCCGTTAAACACTTAAGAGGTGCATGTACACATATTGGTATATTTCTCCATATTATCGCACAAAAGTTGTGTGAAGGGCATCTCCATGAACCGGCCCCAGAGCTCCAAAACTGGGAAGTGTTTTTTGATGAAATGAAAGATGCGGTAGAAACGAGTTTTTTGTGAGCGCAATTTTGGATGATTGCTTATTTGAGTGTGTTTTCTCGAGTTATTCAACTTTATGGCAATACACTTATGCATTCATTTATACCGAAAGCTAGACAAAATGTTATTTTGTACAACTCTAAACTAGGTGTCGAAAAGAACCAATTCCACGGAAGAAAAAAAAAAAATTTTTAAAAAAAAAAAAAAAAACCCCAAAAGAAAAAAAAAAAAAAGTAACCCTCAAAAAGGGATTTTTTTTTTTGATTGGGAAAATTGAAAACCCTCTCAAAAAAAAAAGGGAAAAGGGGGGTTTAAACCCCCCTTTCAAAATTAAATAGAAAAACACTTTACGCACAGTGTGCACCCTGTCGCGGGGGTTAAACCCCTCCCTTTGCTGCTGAGCAAGTAACACGCGCATGCGCCGAAGGCCCAAATAAACGAGGTGGGGGCAGCTCGGCGTGGGGGAACGCGTTTGGGACCATGTTTGGTGCGGGGAGCGAGGGGGAACGCGCACCCTGGCCCGACGTGCGTCATGAGCTGCGGACTTGGGACGGGGTTGGGAGAAGAAACCCCAAAAACATTTTTTTATGTCAAGCTTTCAAGGGACGGTTATGATGCCAAGTAGCCTAAATAAATACGTACCATTCCCGTAGTTGGTGCCTCATAGACAACTCGCAGCTTCTGTGTGGGCATTCCCACCTTTAAGAATTTACTATGCACCATTAAACACAATACATATTCCGTATTTCCATAAAATGGCAAATCTGTGTTTTATCTGCCCCAATATCCTCTGAAACAAAACTTCTAGCTGAACATTAGTCATGCATTTCTGTCTGATAAAGACGGTGTCACATATCGGGCATATTCCGGCATTATCGCGGGCATCACCGCATTATCTCGGGCATTATCGAACTATCCATGCCCGCAGCCGAGCCGCATACACTTTTCTGCCTTCTTGGTCTCCCCATTCACAGCTCCTCGAAATAACTCTTTGCTAATACAGACGCATCTTGCCATCTCTACTGCCGTAAAGATATATCCTGAGTATTCGTACTACGTTGTTGTTTCTTGTCCTATATATAATTAGGTGTTATTTTTCAGCAGTTACCGGCTGACAAATATTTTAAGACAGCCGGAAAACACTGAGCAAGAGCAACTAATTATACGAACAACGGGATTTCCAATTAAACTGGGCTTCTCAAATTGTTGCATATACGCCATACTGCAATGATCAAAGCTTACGTCAAAATTAATCTGGAGAGGGTTTTGGGCTCTGGGTAACGTTTACAATCATTTCAATATCTTACACGAGACATTTACTCCTCTCACGTTATTACATAACTATGCAAGTTTTGCTCTAGTAGGCCTCTTTGACCTTTGCTTAAAAATTCATGTCAACTCTTTTTGCTCAGCTATTAGTGGAAGCGCCAAGAACGCGTCAGGTATGCACCAGCTGTTTCTCCTTCCGATGAATTTTTATGAGTGATGTGCTGGTGCGTAGTGTCTTGAAATATATTAATGGGGACTTTCCGCTTCTATTTGTAAACAGAGACAACCACGGTTGATAAGTACAGCATTAACCGGATTTCAAGTAAGTTCAGTGCTGCTTGGGGTCACAGTGCCGGCAGTCGTAACGTTATCAATCAATGGCGAATTATTTCAGAGTGAACAGCTAAAAAGTTTCTTTTTTTTCTTTTTGAACGTATTTCACCTACGTAATGCTTTGGAAAATAGCGACGTTTTATGAACTTCCTGGTTTCAAATTTCAAACTTCACTATAGGAGTAATGACAGAAGGAATATATGCAATAGATAAAACACATACGGATTGGCGCTATTTTATTTGAAAGTGGTTCTTCAATAAAACTCGAGGTGGTATGCACGCCAATGGCAGAGCATTCCTGCCGGTGAGGCCCTAGCTGTAATAAGAGTATTTGAAATCAGACCGGCAATAAATCATTGTCTTAAAAGTGCGTACACACGCATCATGGTTACGTGGGCGGTTTGTTTGATCTGAGGTTCTGCGAAGAGAAGTTTACATCCACGTGAAGTTCGGCATAACACTCACTGCAGCACTTGCAACATTAGCCGCAGCACCGCATTCTAGACTTTTTAGTGTTTAAGGATGCACGCATGGGGTCGCGAAGGCTTATATTAAGCCTGCAGCTTTCGCTCATTCCTCGAGCCTCAAAGCGCTGTCGACGCTACGAGCTGATAAGGTCGGAGCAAAACAACGTAGAGTGGCGCGCATGCTCCGCCGCCTGCGTGGCACTGCTTTTCGCGTCGGCCATGCTAGCGACGGCCCGTCAGTTTTAGCAAAAGGGAAACGTAGATTTGAAGGCCAGATATAGGGGGCCGCGAACGCAAGATGCTCGCTCATGACAATCATAAAGATTTCTGCCCACGACTATAGCTGCCCGTTTTCGTCTCTTGTCTGCGGCACGGTCACGGAGAACATTTGCCTTCGAGGCCGGGTCGCGCAGAAAAGGCTTAGCATCGCCGCAGTTAATCTGTCACCGCTTTATGAAGTCTTGCCGACGAGGATCCCCAGTGCAGTATTTCACCGAACCATCATTGCCGTTCCACGCATTTGTGAAACTGATTTTCCGCAATAGCCCGGATGTGGCGGGCGGCGATGAGTTTTAGCAGCTTCGCTGCGTCCCAGTTTGTGTGGGGTCATTGTCCACCGTGCAGGCAGATGCTTACCAGAGTCGCAAGCGTAGCGTTTGTGCCTGCAGAAGACGCTTCGTGCTTTTCAGCGTTATTTATATATTTTAAACGACACGTTATATTGAACAAACTCAGCTTAGTTCGCCTTACGAATGGCGACGATCAAAATTTATCCCTAAGAAGGTGAGCCGTGCTGGAGTGTCGCCCTTGTAGATGCCACCCGAACCACCGAATGCGGCGGTGAAGGATTTGATGGCACCCGCCAATACAGGCGCTGTTGTATCCATCGCCACCTGCTTCATAGAGGCTATGTCACAGGCAAAAGTTGACGCCAAAGCTTCGTTGAATGATCTCGAGAATTCACACGTAAACAAGGAAAGACAAGAAAACTTATCTAGCGATATCGCTCTTACAATCGTGCCCGATTGAGGGCCCATTTTTATTTCGTCCACTCAATCGTTAAAACTTAAATTTACAAGCTCAAGCTTGCAGCTATAAGCTGTTATATTTCCCTACAGGTATGCATGTTGTTATATATCTCCGCAATTGAAATTGGGGGCCGAATTTTGGCTGCTTTCACACGAGGGGATTCACATGCCGCCGCTGTGCTTAAAAATGTTTCGGAATAACGCCCTTTTGTCGTATTTCACCACTTCTGCGTTACGCATATATGGCCAATCATAAATCCCGCGAACACTTGCAATACACAGGCCAGGCCTCATTCAATGTGCTGGTTCGCGTTTGCTGCTTTCATAGGATGCCCCACCAAAACTGAATCGTTGCCTGAGGAAAACCTAGCTTCGTCGAAGAACCGAAACCTAAAAATGGCGTGCATTGCCTCACACAGAACGAAGTTGGTTAGCGTCATTTTGACTCAAAATAACAACAATTTATATGGGGAAATCATAAAGGCGTAAACAATCGCCCAGCTTACGGATATCAATCACCACCCTTCCGCAAGATCACCACTCCTGTGCCAGCGTCTTCACAAACGCAAGAAGTCGTGAAGGATTGAGAAGGCGTGAAGGTAATTTTAAATTGCAAGCTCCCGGTGGACAGTCGAGAGAAAACGCCTGGGTCACCTAAATGTAAGATTTGAATTACCATCGACTGTCATACGCATTTCATTGCCCGACCCTCATTCATAAATCACAAAGGAAGGGCCGCAATCCCTGCGAAGCGTCTCACACCATGCGCGCCATGAATAAAAATTAAGATGCGCTCCTAGCCAATGCCGGCCTTTAAAAGGAAACAAAAAGTCGGGGGAGGGGGGGGGGGGGGGGGGGCTCACCCGTGGGCGCAGCAGTCACCAAAGATCCAAGCGCTTTTGCGGCGCTCTCCCGCACTCTGTTCCGGCCCTTAAGCCGCTTCTGCTGCTCTCGACTCTTCTTGTGCGCCGAAACACTAAATCTCACACTATGGCTTTCATATCCACTGCATTATAAGCATGTAGCAGGCCTTGTAGTTATCTCGTGTCTACGTCAACGATGATGTGCCGAAAGTATTTTAGACAATATTCCTTTATCTACTTGGGTGTAAAAAAGATATTATAACAATACTTTTACCAGTCAAGAAGCTACAGCACACGAAAATTGTATACGTTAACAAAAAAAAACCCAACACGTTCCTTGAATGTGTTACCAATCCTCTGCAAACATGCACAGAACGTTGTTTAATACGGTTTTTGTTGACAGACCCGCGCTCGTATTTCGAAATCATGAATTTTCATTGTTGTCTACAGACTGTCCACATTTTTCACACTCATCCATGTGCAGCGTTGGGGAAGGAGGAGAAGGAAGAAGCCGCCGACACGGCCGCCTACGACTGGCCCTTCGGTGAGTGGCCTGTCTTGTGAAGATTATGCGCGCACAAGCGAGGTTTTTAAACAGCGGTTGTAGTCTAACAACGATATCGTATATAAGGTCTCACATCGATTGTCGTCTGGAAAATGATAAATCCGGCCTAATATATCATGTAAACTCCGCCCCCCCCCCCCAACTCTTAAATAGGAAATCGAAAGTTTGTGCGGAGAGAAATAGCCGTGGATGGTTTCAACTGTAAACAAACATATCCACAGCCGTCAAAAATTGCAGTTAATTGCTCTGGCAGCGCTTGGGCGGGACACGGCATATGAGGTATCCTACGTGATCTTATTTCCTCGTATTTATTTTAGCCAAGGTAGCGACACTTTGGGGTTTAGCCAACCCACGTGGAGCTTGGCGTCGTTTACGCTGTTGTCGGATAGACGAGAGCGACGGGGAGCATGGATCATTCTTAAAAATCGCTCCGGTGGGCTTGCACCAGAACACTCCAGAACTACCAACCATCCTGACCAAATGTGCAAATTTGGTGAATGACGAGGCAGAGCATGTGATTAGAGCAAGAAATACTTTCTCCGCCGTGACAACAGCCAAGATGCACGTCTTGCGGTGTTTTCACAGCGCAAGTACTATATTTTGCTGAACCTTCCACTGGTGGCTCACTGGCTAAAGGCATTTCGACTACTGAGCACGAGATCGAGGGTTCGATTGCTGGCCGCGACATCCGCTTTCCTGATGGATGCGAAAAGCAAAAACGCCCGTGTGTACGACGATTCTGGCCCATGTTAAAGAACCCCATATGGTCAAAATTAAGCCGGAGCCTTCCACGGCGCCCGTCATCGTCTGCGTTGCATCGGAGCGTTAAACCCTGCAGTTAATCAATATTTTGCACTACTCACATGCTGGTGCTTGTCATTCACCTAATTTGCCCATTTAGGCACGATGATTGGTAGTTCTGGAGTGTTCTGGTGAAGCCATATGCAACGATTTTTAGGAGTGATATCGGTCAAACTACTTGGACGGTCCATTTTCTGTAAACTACTGGGAGACGATAAGGCGGTACGCTTCACAAACGCACCTAGAAAATGTCACCTAACCCGTTACTGTATGTGTACGCTAGCGTCCCCTCCACGAGGTTACGCTCTGCACATTCTATGTAGCAATTCCTAACCACACATGCCGCAGTTGCTGTGCTGAGCAAGAATGCTTTTCTTTTCCACAAACTTGTCTCTTTGTCAACTACATTCTTCGTTATATCGTGGGGATCAACAGCAGTAAAATTAAACGTCTTTGTACGTGTTAGCTTTCAACCACGCATTGATGTGATGAGTGAGCCTGGCAATACAGTTGGTTGTATATATGAGCCGTAAAAGGACCCGTACACAATCCGCAACCGGGACAAGTAACATTGCTGGTGACATGCTCGCGGCTCGTGAAAGGAGTGCACAGGCCTTGACATAACGAAAGTGAACACGAAAGACCACATAAAAGTCTCGGGCGGTGAGCTCTCATTTGTGACACCCCCGATTCACATTCAATGCCTCATTTACTAATCATCATTAACGTCAGTATGACAGTTAATTAGGTTATCATCCGTAACCTTTTTTTCTTACTCACCTTGGCTGCATGGTTAACATGCCTTGAAGTTAAGCACGTCTTAGTTGGAGAAAATATAGGAACAGCCTTCCCACCTAACGCTTAAATATTTTAAAGTGGCATTTCACGCTATCAATACCACACATCAGGTATGAGGCACACCGAAGTGGACAGCTCAGAATGCATTAGACCACCTAAAAGCCTTCTAGAATCGTCTAACCGGCATTATTTAATAAAGACATGTTTGACAGATTATTCCGAGCGAAAAAATATCGACAAGCCACTTCTTGAGTTCCCAATACCTAAATACTTACCACGTATTTAAGATCAAAGGCATTCAGGGTGCGCGGTTCAGTGCAATTAATAGACTGTGTTCTCGTTGCTGAACTTTGCAGCAGAATCATGTGAACTCTTGTATGGTTGCAAAACTCCATTGTGGGCGAGGCGATTTTAACAGCGGAGCGGTTGCTACTGGCCGTAAATCGCCTCTGCACAAAAAATACCAAGAAAATGCCGAGCCCTCATCCCCGCGTGCCTCGCGGCGACCATCGAACCCCAGGATCTCGCAGTGGCGTTGGCAAAAACAAAAAGAGCTCAAGCTTTCACCGTAATCGTGGCAACACTTGCCCGGAACCCGAAAAACACGTCCTAGCCTGCGCCCCTGGTTCGTTCGTCGTCATGTGACGCGCATTCTGGGCCAATGCCCCTTTACAACAGCTTCGCCAATCATGTCTTGCGCTTGAGTGTAAGCCTCTCTGACTTTCTCTTTGCACTGGCAATGAGCAGCACATAGTTGAAGGAACATTTCTCCTAGATTTATACTGATTCACTATCCATATTTCTCTACAAGGGCTTCAGATCCCCAAAATCTAGAAACACAGTTTCATAAACGTAGCCCTCTGCTAACGGCAAACTTCCTGACTTTAATGAAAACCGTTGAAGGTTGCTTTTCAGCGCTGTTTTGAACGGTTGTTAAATTACTGATGCAGGTTTCGACCCACCCAGTCAAAGCCATTTGTTTCTTACATCTCTCTGAACCGGGCACCACCATTACCTAATACAGACATTGTTGCCAAATGAATTGTTTGCATTACTTCAAGGAGTGCAAAAAGAAGGCCGTTTTAAATATTTTGTTTGTGTTCTGTTGCACTGTCCCTTAATGTCGGGCGTGTGCGCACGGGAATATTAATTAAGCGGCCTTTTCTTTCTTCCTGTCTCGTTTCATGCTCGATTCGACCACCTCTGACGGGACTCGTCGCTTTCTGCAGGCAAGCTCCTCAATGCTTCGAAAGCGGCTCTGGGATGAATTCTTTTGCGAGCTACCGTGAATGTGAACGCTCACTAGATGGCAAAGAATTTCGTTCGTTACTCAAGAAATTTAACAAAATATTTTTCATTCCAAAATAAATGTATACGCCTCGAGCTTCGCGATCGCTGCGCCGCCTGCCGCCGCTTCTCCGCGGCGTTGACGGGATTTGCGCTGCGTGACTGATAGGGGCTCGTGTAGTGTTTTGGTTCTATTTCGCTTCTTTTCGCCTTTCCGCGCCCTAAAAAAAAACTTATGGTAACGACTAAGGCAAAGAGTACGTTTAGGTCACTTAAAAAGCAGCTGCGTCTTCGTAGAGTACGCGATCGCCTGCAAGAGCTACCTGGGGACGCGGTTCTGCGCGCTTCGTCGCCGCTCTTCCGGGCGTCGGCGACGGCAGCAACATATCACCCATGTCACCTCCAAAAATCAGGCACAAATGAATTCTACTGACGCCTCGTTTAGACCTGATACTGGCACAATGAGAGGTTGGCTTCATTTTGCAGCGTGGACAATGAATGCGGCGTCGTTTCGCATATATACGCCGCAGAAAAATATGTTTCGGGGATGTGATTACCCAATCCTGGACAATAACTTATGCCTTTTATAAGAATATAAACCATGCGAAAATGTAAAGTATATTCCAAGCCTGTGCGTCGTTAAATATGTGCCCACACACGCCATATAGCAAGAACCAAGGAAATGAAACCACAGAAAAATAATGGTGTGCCAATGCGGAATTTAGAAACATAATAGCTCTAACGGAAATGAAAAAAAAAAACAGTGCAGCTTCTGGCATGCTAAAGACGTTCGTCTAAACTTAAGCCAGGTAGGTTTCACTAGACCAACTATACGAGAAATGCACTGCTATTTCGCGAGAAATCGGGGGAGGGGGGGGGGAGGGGGACGCCGTGTACAAATGCGGAGCGGAATCAAGCAATGAACGTTTTAGTAATCCCACACACAAATCTCGCGTTCACTTTCCTTTTGCTTTTCTACTTCAACGAAGAGCTGGTCGTACGGCGGACGCATTTTTGGAAGTATACAGGGTAGGCTGTTCAACAAGCGATGAAAGGTGTCGTTGGAAGAGTGTGGTATGTGATAAGGCCCTCTGATTTCAGTTTCTGGTTTATTCTGCAGGCTCCCTGTGCCATATGACGATATTTCGAAGAAGCATTTAGTCGCGGACGCGGATTATATTGTAAGCCCGTCTCCGCGCTGCTCGCAGAGGATATATGTAGCAAATGAAGGTCTGCGGGCGCGCACCTCACGACAAGACGACTCTGTCGTGTGCTGATCCCCGAGTATAATTATGTATTGTCCATCGTACTTTTGTTGAATATTCCCGAAATTAACACAGACTGGCTTGTAAATGGTGGTGATCAATACCAGGTATAATATTGGCAAACGCAACTGGTGTGCTCAGGTATGAGTGCTCCGCTGATTATGTAAGCGCACAAAACCGATCTAAATCGTAGTGTATAGCCGTAGCATGAACATCTGAGGAACCGGTGGTTACAGAGACACGGCTAGTAAATTCAGGTCAGTGTAACTACAATAGGCTCCATCATACGCCGGTTCCGCGACGCTGGCCTGTGACACACACCTGGCGCTTATACAGACCGAAAATACCACACTAAGATCGCG
This sequence comes from Haemaphysalis longicornis, assembly GCA_013339765.2. Classification (NCBI taxonomy): domain Eukaryota; kingdom Metazoa; phylum Arthropoda; class Arachnida; order Ixodida; family Ixodidae; genus Haemaphysalis; species Haemaphysalis longicornis. The sequence goes on from CM023452.1 coordinate 163,893,885, forward strand.
TCGGAAACATTTACACTCTCGTAAACACACCCCATTTGCGAACAGAGTGACTGCTCCACACAAACATGAATTTCAAACGCCCACAAACGGTAAATCTCAGTCGTGAACGTGCCGCAAAAGCAGCGGCGGCACTGGGGAGCGGGGCGCGGACTCCCGCGCCTGCTTTCGAAACGGGCCGCTAGGGGGATTTCAGTGGCGCCCCTACAGGCCGCGCTCGAGGCGTATAATTTTCTTTCTGTATATGTTTGGATTCAATGTGAGAATAAAAAAGGTAAGCTCATTCATTTACTTCCTTAGGCTCCCCTTTCTCCTGGTCCATTCTAAGCATTACATGCCCCATTTCTATGAAGGCACTCAGATCAACAAAAAACCGCTCGCGAACAGGGTACGCTCTTCCGTAGTCAAAGTAGACCAGCTTTGACCTGTCTAACTGCATTTTAGCCTTCATTGACCACCGTGATATGCTTCTTAAATCCTAACAGTTTTCTGGAAGTGAAGGAAATGTGATGGAGTATTTCTTTACCGCTTGAAATGTGATCGTTACCCGGACCACTTTTCGCGTTGGTCACTGCGCGGTAATCCCGAAATAGAACCTTACAAGGGCAAATTTGTGTCAGATAACAAGTCCGAAAAATCGACCGTCTGTCGGCTTGTGTCACTGGAAATGTTGTTGAAAGACGGTATACTCGGGAACAAGTTAAGAACGGCAATAGCTCATGTACGGGATCACTCCGCCTAAGCGAAGTGTCCGGATGTCAACGGGTGCACACGTATAGAAAGACTGCTATGAATTCGTGTTATCATCTGCCTTTCGTCACGCAGTTTGTTTGTCGTCGCTGCAGTGGTTTGTAAGAATATTAAGTAAAAAAAATAACTAAAACGGCTCGTGCTGCGTTCAAAATATTCCCAGTAACGCACTACTTGTGCAGCGCGGAGTAACATCCGGCTGCGGTGAAGACGCACAGCGGCAGCTCCCGTCGCCGTTCTTAAGGGGTACTGACACAAAATTTTGAAGGCGAGATAACTGAGGAGATAGGTTGGTGTGAACACACATGTATCATCTGCAAAATATAAGCGGCGAATACAGCCTAGAACATATTTAAAACCAATTTTAAAGTGTGCGAAACGCAACCGAGCAGCCAGCAGAGGACCTCGCGCAATCGACATCCCCTGGATATTTTGAAAATAAACAACATCCAAACACGTCAACGAGTTTGCGTTTGCCGCTTCCGCACTGCCGGCGTTTTTCGCCGGCTTGCCGCTCCAATCGGAGGGCGGGGCTTCTGCTCTCGAGAACGAACGACCCGATCGTTGCGGCGGAGGCGCCGTGATTTTCGTTGGCTTATCGGGCTGCTTGCCGCGACCAAAGTTCTACAGCGATTCCAGGCACTCTATTTTTATTACTTTTTATTTACATTGGACGCGAAAACGCGCCGGAGACACGAAAAGCCCACTGAGCAAGCCGCACAGTTGTTGTGCAGGCGGCGGCCACGGCCACGAAGTGGCGGAGGCCGGCGCAGGTAGCTCGAGTAATAGCTGTTACCGCTGCACGAAACTGGACCGAAGTCCCAACCATGGCAGCTTATATGAGAAAGGAGTTATTCATGCGAATGCGCTGGCGGGTTGCATTAAAAATTGTCATCTGTACCGCTTACGAGAGCGGCAATCGAATATCGGCCGCAGTGCTATGGCGAACACACCTGCAGGTGGACGTGTAGGCAGATCGGCCGGCTGTCCCAGCGCGCGTCTTGCCAGCCACTGTCTGGAGCGTCGCGCGAAGTTCTCTAGCCGCGGCAGCATTCGCACTCGCCGCGCCTGCGTCACGTCCACGGTTGCTTTTAAAGACGATAGTCTTTCTTGGGCTACTTAAACCCAGGAATTTTGGTCTGTCTGTATGTCTGTTTGTCCGTCTGTCTGTCTGTGACTCGATTCAGCCACCCGGCCAAAGTAAAACAATGACTGCGCAATAGTCTTATATAGTCACAGCTAAATGTGCCCGTCTAAGTCCGGTGTAATGTTCATACTTGTTAATATTGTTGAAGAACAACAAGACATTACGCATATATAAGACAACAAATTAATACAGAAGTGATATTTGCAGCGTTCCTTGATAAAAAAATCGTACATGTTTGATTTGGCGAGATAAATACTTCATCAACTGAAGAAAAAAATATCACTCCCGCCGCTCGCTGCTGTCGCCCGCGCCATATAGCTTCTGGCGGCATTTGGAAGAAATCAAGTGGCAAAGAGTTACGAAAGGTCACACTAGATAGGTTTCACAGTTCTGCTTGCAACGACACGTGGAGTATGGAACGCGGTGCTATAAACGTTGAAGCTGGGCGCCTCCCTCGACTAAAGCGCGTCTTCCACCGTACGGCAGCGTTCGCCTATACGAGAAACCCGTTTTTGGAGCAGGTGGGCGCCGGAAATTTAAAGTGGATTTAAGCAAACCTTTGCCGTCTTTACCTGGGGAGGAGCGCGACGCAAGAGGCAACAACATGAGAGGTGGGCAGGAAAGCGAAGGGAGGCCTTTCGTTCGCAAAGCCGATAAAACGAATATCGTATTTTGACGGCATTTGCAACGATAAGGAGCAAGATACGACGGCGGCCAATTTTTTAATTAAGCGCCTCACGAGATCAGTAGTGGGGGCATTCGCAGAAACTGCCGTCGATGCGGATTCGACAGTGCTACGGCGGCTCTGCTCGGTGATATCCCTCCGATGGTCACGTGGTCAGCTTTGTTCACACAAAATCCATCCTTTCGCGGCACCCGCTGAAACTGAAACTGCGACTGGCCGCTTCGAAAATGCCTCTAAATAAACAACCGTCGCATGCTGAAGCTAATGAGGTTTCTACAGGTGATAAGTAGGTCACTAGCTACTTATCGCAACAAAAAAAGATGTAAAATTTTTGTGTCAGTGCCCCTTTAAGTTGTAACGGAGTATAGTCGTGTGCACCGCAACCCCCTACCACGCCACTCCTTTTCCCCTTCTCTCTCGCACCACTCGCACTTTTCCCCCTCTCCCTCCTCTCCTGGTGAATTGAAATGAATTGAATTGTTTAATTCGGCAACAAAAACACGTTGCCCTGTGGCTACAGCAAAAGGCGACATTTAAAGTCGCCTCACTCCTTCTAGCCCCAGGCAGAGCAGTCACAGAAACAGCAGTTTGCTACAAAACAGAGTCTGCTTACAAAGTGTAATTCAACCTTTATACAATTCTATATACAACTATAGAACAACATCAGGCTAACATTACACAATTTGTATTCATTTCCGGAGTCTGCACAGTATTCACAACCCAAATTTCAAAGTATAAATATGCGTAATAAAGTAACTGTTGTTACATACCGATAAATACTGTTTGTTCTAGTGATTATAACACAAAAACATTTTTACCCAAAATACACGCACACAATAACAGGAAAACGAACTACAAAAGAGGAGACAGAGGAGCAGGACATTATTGCTCTAGTAGAAGCCGTTTAACTTTTTTTTCCGAAGGCTAACAGAGAAAAGCAGCTTTGCATCCCATCAAGTAAAGAAGGATACACAGTGAAAAGGCTTGGTATCTGCCATTGAAGCAGTTTTCGCATGCTTTACCCTGCCCTCCTTCGAATTTTTTTACAGGAAGTGTGTCTGAGACTATAATGCGGAATTGAGGTTTGGTCAATGCAATTGGATTTCCCTCCCTGCGTGTTCGCTCGTCTGTGTGAGCTCTTCAACACAGCATGTACTATGGGAATGACCCCTTCACACACAAATTAGACAACACTACAGTGAAGAATGGCTGGCCACACAGAAACCACTGAAGAGAAACGTGGCCTGGTTATCATCGAAAACGCTGTCACAGAAAACGTCATCAGTGGGAGCCTGGATGGCGTCAACAAGACGCCATGAAACTCTCTGACAGCGTCATCCCCTTTCATCATAGACAAAATAAAATCTTCGCCATCTCTCTCTCTCTCCCTCACTTTACCTTCGGTGTGCTGCCGTGGACAGCCTTTTTTATTCAGAATTGTTTCCGCTGGGGCTATCCATAAGGGAAGAAGAGATATAGGCGGAATGCCTGACAAAGCCTCTGGCCCCCTGCAGTTCAGCGTAGAAGGTATTGCTGAAAACGGATTCTCAAGCATGCAACAAAGTACACGCGATACATAGTGCTTAGAATGGAACATTCAAACATTTAACATAACGTTGAATAGAACTCAAGCGAAACTTTTCTAAAAAACTCGAACGATTCCATGTCATGCACAAACACAGAGTACATTCCAAGCACGAAAAAAAAGGCACGCATTACATAGCATTAAAAATAAAATAAAACATCCCAATGCATACATTTAACATATCTGCAACTTGTCACACAATACGCAACTTTTAAATACAAGGCATATTGCAAGCCAATTAATTTTCACCCTTCAATGCCGGGGAATACGCAATGCCATTATCAATCATAAACCCCCTGAATGCACATTTGAAACTTTGAAAATACTGATTAAACTCAATGCATACATCACCCCTGTTCAACATGCTAAGGGTCTGAAAGTGTAACGTCTGCCTACCGTAATTTGTTCGCGTTGCAGTCAACCTGTGCTTAGGACATCTAATATTGTACGCCCTGGAGTCGTCGTCAGATGGTTTGTTATAAATTCCATATTTCTGGATCCTCTGCAAAAGTTTCAAGTAAAATATTTGGTCCGACTTTTGCATGTTATACTTATTGAAAAGAGGCAGGGTTCGGAGTTCGCGCTTATCACTCCGACAGTTCTCGCAAATGCGTAATACGTTTTTGTGCAAAATGATTAGTCGATCATTGTTAGAAGGTCATGTAGTACCTGATACTAGAATTCCTTAGCTCAGACTGGAGAAAAACAGTGATTAATAGACTTTCCTTTAAGCTTTAAGCTGAAGGTGGGGCTATAGAACCATTCTCAGACACGCAAGTTAATCCTCGTTTCACGGGTACCGATACCGACGGAAATGGCTTCTTTCCCTCTCAATGAACCATTAATTGTCATCGCGTTCGTTTATTAAAATAAGTTCACCGCGAATATGAAGTTGAAGGTGACCGAACCAAAGGAACAGGACATCTGGCCGGTAGTTACACCACCGTGTAACTACCGGCCTCTAAACATTCCTAAATTCTGTGTGAGTGCGGCTTTTATACATACGGATAATTATGGCAGTGACTTTATGCACGATTTTATCCACTGTGCATTCGGACGTAGGCCACCGTTTTGGCAAATTGGCGTCGTTATTTCGTTACGTTGAACAGAATACGTATTTACAATATTGTTACGGCAAACACAATATTGTAGCAATACACGAAAAGATCCGTCCTAAAGCTAATCCAATAGCGTCCTTTTCTTCGGATTAGATCTAAAGAGCCGACCAGCGTCGCTTGATGCTGTAAGCTTCGTCATTTTCTTTTACTTTCACATGCGTAACTTAATAACATTGCAATTTTTGCAGGGGCAAACACTCACGCCGCAGTTTTCATATCGGGTCAGCGAAGAAGAACAAACTTTTTTGTCCACGGGATATAGGTCCAGGTCCTAATTTCCGTCTTCATTTCACCGCGCCCCCGTTCTGCTGATGAATGTTCGTGCGGATCAGCTGCACATGCTCACAGAGATATTCCTGGGCAGCCTGGCGTTCACTGTCGACGAGGGAGTCACCCAGAGATTGCAGGACGTAATGGAGGCACGGAATGGCGCAAGAGATAGTGGGTCCTGTCCAAATGAAAATGAGCTATGGATGGTTAGGAACAACGGGTAGAACAGGAAGGGGGATCACGACCCTGAGGAATGTGAATGTAGGGGAGTTAAGAGGTTTGAGACCGCCAAATCGTACCAGACGTATAGCCAGTGATTATGCATAGAAAACTGGAGGCAAGACTGAAGTGCTGTCTTGTAGAAGGGACAATTCACCATTTCCTAATTGTAGACATCGGTGCTTCAAGATGGGGAAGGGATGCCAACCGAATCCCATTGTTGAGTATACTCTAATCTACATGGCTCTGGCTATCGCCTGAGCAACATTCCGGTGCCATGTGGGTATAAACCAATCATTTTTGTATAACCAAGCACACCCTACTGATTCACCAAGAACATCCCACTATTCTCATGGGCAACTACTAAAAGAAAGCAGCGTTCGGACTCGGTGGCCTCGAGATTTGAGCCCCAGCGATTCGCTCTTTTTGGCATTTTGGGGACTGTGAGAACATTTTCTTGGACCAGTTCTACGTGTTGTTTTTTTGCTACTAAGGGGGGTTTAATGTCTTTTAAATATGTTTATATGCGTAACTCCGCATACTACAGCGTTTCATTAACGTTATGCATCCCTCCAGAGGAACTTTGATAGCTTGCACTACAAGGAAACGGCATATCGCAATACCTGATGGTGAGTTCAGTATCGAGAACTGTAACGCGCGGCCCTGCCAACAATAATAATTGTACTTTCAATAGCAACAGGCTAGGGTCTCCTGCATGCATGTTACTCCTCAACCACATATATATATATGCGGCCCCTCCGTGCGGTATCCCAAGAAAGCCATGTACACCGCGATGCCACGTCAAACAGGTAGTGCGAAGTGCGTTAAAAGTTGAAATTGATACATTGGGCGGAGCAGTTTGTATTAGACGGGATTTGGAATACATGAATGGGGTCTTGAAATTGATACATTGGGCGAAGCAATTTGTGTTAGACGGGACTGGGAATACTTAAATGGGTCTTAAAATTGATACATTGGGCGAAGCAACTTGTACTAGACAAGAATGGGAATACATCAATGGGTTCTCGAATGCCTAACACCGTCGGGGGGTGTCAGGAGCTAGAAACAAATCGTAATGGTATGTGGAAAACCAAGGTCTTGCTATGGTCGATGTCACGGCATCTGTCGACGCAACTTGCAGGGAGTTGACGACCATTAAGCTGCAGGACACGGTTGTAGAAATGTGCCAGCTAGAGAGTTAAAACAATTCGTGCTGCTTAAGAGTTCAGCCCCCCTATACACTTTGTGCTTCTGAGTACGAAGAGGCGGGTTCACCTACCGGCCGCGGTAGCCACTTTTTTGATGGAGGCGAAAAAGCGAAACCGCGCGTGTGTTCGAAAATTCGGCACACGTTAAAGATACCCAAGTGGTCATCCCCAGGGCGGCGGCAACCGCGTTCATTTTGTTAGGAAGGCTGGTTCGATTTGTTTTTACGACACTAAGCGAAAAAAAGGGGCAGTGCAATGCCGCTACGTGCGGGAGGAAAGGCAAGCACACAAAGAATAGAACTCCCAGTGGCGAAGTTTCAGGCAGCGGGCACGCGAGCACTAAGAAGGCGGGAAATTTGAATTGCATTGACTGGTATCAGTGAGTGGATAACCGCCCTACAGCCCACTATGGCGAATCACTGCTCTGCACTTCCGACAGCTTTGACATTGAGTAAACAGCTTTAATTGTTTTCTATACAGTTTGGTAAAAATTGGGCGAACATAAAAAAGACCATTCTTGTTAACGATAGATCAGCACGCAGGAGACAGACACAGGAGCAGAGGGTAGCGAAACTGACTCGTATGCAGGGCCGAAGATGCGTAATCGCATGGGGCGGCGTCGCACAGAGGCATCGCACCGTGGCGGGGTACTGACAATCGGAGCGCGGTGGCCGAAAGCGAAAAAAACTGGCTTGCATGCCAGTAAGCAAGGACGCGCATGCGCGCCGCGTCGGTATCGACAGCAGGTGCCGTGCCTTCAGAGTGCGCAGCGACGGTTTTCCCCACCCTTGCCTGAACGTTCTTCACCTATGCACGCGTTTGAACGAAATGAAGCTCTCGACATTGATATAACACGGTCTTAAGGAGACCAGATAATCGCGAAACCCTTCAAAAAAAAAAAAAAAACGTTGAGCGTTCAAGGCTCGGACCGGTAAAGATGACAGTGAGGGTGCCAGTTCACCCTCGTTTTTATGCAAGGCGAGACTCTTTCGCAAGCGCTAACGGTCATATTTTAAAACGGTCTCAAGAACCTCAAGCATACGTTCATGTTGGAACAAAATACAAATGTAGTACCCAATTTCTGGGACGCGCATTCTCAAGGCGTCGACCAAACACGTTTTGTTCATTATAACGGCGGCCCAAAGCCTGAAAATTGTGTAGCGTTAGGAAGAGAAGAAATTAATGGATGTCTCTAATTAAAACAAAGAAATTGCGCCTTACGCCAGAACAGCCGCGAAGCATGCTACGATTAGCAGTGATAACACGAATAGTCGCGAAATCCAGAAAGCGTACACATCAACAGTGCAAAAAAAACTAGTAGTTGTATGTTTTTCGCTTGGATGCAACATATACTGGCCAACGACTTTTCTTGCCTTCATGCATCCAAAGCGACGCTTACGGTGGGGAATTAAAATTAATGCGAACAGCGGATCGCACAGCCTCCGACGCATGCTGCATGCACCATCTGGCTGCAAATTCAGTAAACTGCGCGCATGCGCACTTCTTCGAGAGCGTTTGAGAGTGTGGCCTACATTTATGGGAAATGCTTGAACAAGAAGCGACGCCGGCCGTTTATTTTCAGCTGCCTTTTCACGCGGCGTCGCCACTGAAAAGGTTGATCGTTGAAGGTTAACTCCGTGGCGAACACGCTAGCTGCAATCAGACTGCTGCGCGCTTGGCCAATGGTCGGCGACTTTGGCTAGTTTCGGTTTCCGAAATTGTGGCGATCCTAGCGGCATGGTGCGGCGGCGTGGCCCTTCCATTTTCCTCGGCGTTTTTTTCCTTTCCACACCGCCAACACTTCCGCGCCTCCTCACGCATGCGCAACAGCTCACCGTCGCCAATATTTTTTTTTCTTTCCCTCGGCGCGAACGGCGGAGCAGTTCGGTACGTGCGTGAGCGAGCCGGCGTGCGAAGGGTTGCGCGGGTTGCCTAAACGCCTCCACGAGCTGAAAGTTTCGCTGCATTATAAATGCATTCGAATATTCAAATTGGGACAGGGGGAGGACGTTACTCCTGCGCATCTGGGTCACAACAAGGCGGTCATTCGGCCAGTTCTCTCCTCTTCAAAGACACGGTAGCAAATGAGCTTTGACAGTCAGGATCATTGAAAGTTCACGGGAGCACCGATCAACAGACGACGCGCCGTTCCGTGCTTTTTTTTATTCGCGTGTGAGATTATGCCCCCTCTCTCATCCTTGGTGTTAACAATCCTCACCCCTCTGCAGGGCCGCGCCAAGTTTTTTTTTTTTTCTTTGGATGACGTATCGCGTTAGTCCTCGCAATTTGATACTCCGAAGTACCGCCATCGGCTTGGGGAAAGTACCAATTTGTTTAGACTAAAGCCTCTGAAGTGCGAGAAGATGCGACAGTGTGAATTTCGTTGATGGGAAAAAGAATAAGAAAAAACAAACAGCGCGGTCGTTATCGTCCTGACGGTGGCGGCGGCATGACGCCAGGGAGAAGCAACTAGCTAATTGCTGTGGCTGTGCTAATAGTGAAAGGCGCTGTCGTGCGATCGTCGAGCTCGTTCCTTAAAAGCCGACCGATTGCACTATTCTGTTTTCAAAACAATTCGCGCATGTAACGTGAAGTTAATGAGACATGTCACTCGTCTTGGAGAGGAAACTAATATGCAAATATATCCCAGTTGTGTAAGTACGCAAAGTTTTAGTCGAAGTAAATGCGTCTTTGGCACGCACACTCTTGCTCGCAAGATCAATTTGTGTTGCATTGCCGTTTTTTCATTGCCTTAGTAACTGCTGGAACGCCGATTCAGTATACTTATGAAGGTATTTGTTGTTGTTTCGTGCAGTAGGTATGAGTCTAGGTTTGGGCCCCAATTCGAGCACGGTTTGAGACTTCATTGGACGTTTCCTCCGGTGACTCTCCTCAATCCATCCAATGTCATCACGACGCACCGGCTCACAAAGAAGGCAAGCTCAACTGTACGCGCTTCTTGCCTTTCACGGCGTACCTACTACCACAGTGATCGGTGGCGTGGAGGTGCCCCGCCCTAAGCATTTTTTCCTCCGCCGTCTTGCTCCAAAACGTATATTTGCGTCGAAACTACTGCCAAGCGTTGCTTCAGTGCTCCCGAAAATCTGACGTAACACCGCGGTGTTCAATGGAAGTCGATTTTCACATGAAGCAGTGGAAGGCCAAACCGAAATACATGCGTTGTCTGCAGCCGCCATTGCAAGCGTTTCGCTCATTAAAAAATACATAAATAAAACCAAGTAGCATTGCCGGCTTTGCTGTTCAATCTAAACTGCGTTCCCGCGCCTTGTCATCTTATCGCGAGTGGGTTTGGTGTTCCATAGTTCTGAAGTTAGAATGGTCATGCCGTATCGGACAGGATGAGATAAGAGGCGCTGCCCAGACACGAGCTAGAGGGTAGCTTGTAACAACCTGGCCGATATCTGCGGCTTACAATACAGGAAAGCGTCTTTTTTTTCTGGGTGTCTTCTCCTCCCCCCCCCCCCCCCCCCCCGCCTTCCCTCCCACCCCCGGTAAGCAGACTGTCAATTCACGCGCCATTAAAAGAAATGACGGGTGCGTTCTATTTGTGTTGCTATTGTGTTCTGTGTTCTACGACGTGGTAGCGCATTATTTTTGTACGTAGATATAATCCAGCAATGAGTGTCTATAGTGCGGTCATTGTGTTGCAACAGTTTTTTATGGCTATATTTTGTTGGTGTCAACATGATTTCTTGGAAGTGTATGCAGGTTAAGGGGCGGGTCAACGCTTTCTTTCAGAGTTTGAGTCAACTCGCCCGAAAGGCAGGGCTTGAAGCATACGTGTGCGTGCTTTCTTTTAACATATAGGTTCCCAATTATTGTGTCTCTATATTCAAAGGAATTTTTTTAATGTCTAAGGAACATTCCTGTCTCGAGGTGAGCCCAAGAAATAGGTTTACATTCAGTGGAACTTTCAATTTCTTTTCTTCTCCCCCCGAGGTGTGCGCGAAAAAAATCTGTGCAGGGACTAGAACTTTCGAAATTCTTCTTTCGTAATCAAATACTGTGTGCCTAAATGTGTATTCATGGCTGTAACTTTTGCGCAACTTTAGACGGAGACAGATACAAAAAGGGACACGAAGACCTGTATCTGCCTCCGTCTAAAGTTGCGCAAACGTTACAGCCATGAATTCAGAATACCAACTAGCCCGCCTATTGCAGATCTGTATGTAGCACGTTTTTTTTTCTATTGTACAATGGTGAATGCCTACATTTGCATATGTCATATTTTGCTTAGTCCAACACTGTGTACATAAAATGTATGTGCAACATATGAGTGCAGTGCATGTTTTTTTTTTTTAATGACATCGAATCAAAGATGTCCTCATATGAATTTTGAATAAAAGAAAAGCGAAAAGAATGTTTGTGTAACGCTCCAAATAATATCGCCACAAAGAGGATAATTCGACGCCAGAAAACGCACTATTACCTACATGTTTTCTCCGGTCAATTATTAAACGCGTTACTGCACACACATAACAAACGACGGGTGGCGGCCATTCCAAGGCATCGCCGCCGCTCGTCCAACTTTCGCGTCTGGTGCCATTGTCGAGCGGCCCACAAGGCAGCGACCGGCGCGAGGCGCGAAAATTGGGCAAGCGTCGGTTTTAGAGGCCGGCGCGCGGCGGCCTCTAAAAATGACGTCAGCAGCGTCCGCGACGTCACCAACCTTTTTTCTCCCCTCGCCACTCGTTGCCATGACGATAAGTGCAACGTTTTTCAGACACCACGTACCACTAGGGGAGGATTTGGCGCTGTTGTTGCGAATTACCCGGAACCACGATGGATGCTACAGAAGCCGCCCCGTGGCTTGGCTCCCGACACTAGTAGATAAGGTAAGGTAGTAGATAAGTGGCGACAGGAGCATAAAAACACACCTAAAAATAAATGGCTGGCGTTGCCTCGTTATCAAGCATTTCCCCTAAAAGTAGGCCAGACTCCCCAACGCTCTGAAAGAAATACGCATGCGCGCAGTTTGTTGGTCTCTGGGTTGTTTGTTTGTTGGTCCTCTCTGGGCTTTCTCTTGCGGGCGAAGATTAAAATGGATTTTAATAACGTTTCGCTGAACGATTGCTGTTGAAACTTGCTGGGAGATATCTCCTGATAAAAAGGAAGTGTTCCACATAGTTATCTCAGCTTTGAAATTTCGTGTCAGTACTCCTTAAGGGACCCCCCGCTCCCCCCCAATGCATATATTTCCCGTAATCGAAAACATGTATTATATCTATAGTGATCAGCATGCTTTTAATGCATATTTTTGGTGGGATTGATGATGATGATGATGGTTTGATGTTTATGGCGCAAGGCCAACTGGGGCAAAGAGCGCCAAAACAATAGTCGTATATGAGAGGTGATACCTTAAACACTAAGTAAAATCAGCAAAAACAAAAGTAAAAATCACAAAACGACAATGAGCATGGCTGGTGTATAGGGCCAGATTTCATGATGCGCGATAGGAAATGAGGTTTAAAAACTTGACTTCTGACAAATACTCAAACACACGTTTCGCAGAAACAATGGCTTCGTCACCTAGGAAAAACGATGGATGGAGGGGAATATGTTGTCTGTAGAGTTCTCTGAAGTGTTTGTGTCGTGTTGTGTGAAGTGCCTTGCATGTGATTAGTATGTGCACTACGGATAGGGCCTCTCCGCACCTGCTGCACTGGGGTCTAGAAGATCCAGTGAGCAGGTGCGAGTGCGTTGCATGTGTGTGCCCTATCCGTAATCTGGCCAAGGCGACTTCAGAGTATCTATTGCGTGTGTCGGTGGTGTACGGTCCCAAGTGAGGTTTTATTACGTGTAACTTGTTGTCTGTTTGTTCACTCCAGTGTGTTTGCCATGTTGTGCGAAGTTGTTGTCTGATGTGTGGTTTCACGTCAGTGTAGGGTAATGTGGTTATGTCTACTGTATTCAAGAGTGTAGCAGCAGCAGCCATTCGGTCCGCTGCTTTTTTTTTTTTGGTGGGATTGCTCGTCAATAATGTCAGCGAAAAATGAAAGAGAAAAACATTTTTTCTGACAAAAACGAAGACGTTTATTCGGTCTTCCGTATACACATTTGCCGTCAAGCCAGCAACGGCCCGCTGGATCGCGAAGGAATCGTCGGCGTAGCTAGCCAGCATCGCCTCTTGTTCAACTTGCTGCCGTTCTCAATCTGTAGGAGCTTACATGGTCGACTTGGCCGTTGAACTACGTTGTTGTCTTGGAGAGCTGGGCCCAGGGGTGCGGGACTGGAAACGGGCTGACTCGATGAGAACACCCCGACGGAGACGTTACCGGGAGGTCTTCCGATGTCGCCTCCCATTCATGCCGCATCGAAGGCCGTGAACATCGTACCCCAGGTAGACGCGAACCGGTCAGGGTAAGGAAGGTAGTCCTGGTCCCATGGCATGTTGAAGGGATCGAAGCGTGGGTCGAGGCGCCTGTACACCGTTGGGAGTCCCTTGATAGGACAGTCTTGAATGTTCTTGAGGAAAGCTTTGCCGCCAAGCAATGGGGCGATGTCGCTGTCTTCGTCCGGGAAATCGACGTGAACAGCGGCCTGGACGTTTTTCAGAAACGCGTTGCCGCCAAGCAAAGGAGCTATGCCGCTGTCCGGGATGGGAATTTCGACGTGAACACAGGCATCGACATTTTTAGGAATGCTTTCCGCCAAGCAATGGAGCTATGTCGCTCTCTTCGACAGGGCATCCGACGTGAACACAGGCTTCCACATTGCGGAGGAATACGTTACCGCCAAGCAATGGAGCGATGTGGCTGTGAGCAGAGGCTTCGACGTCGTGCAGAAATTCGGCCCCAAGCAACGGGGCGACGGTGCTGCTTGGACTGGTGCTCGGAACCCCAGCGGCCTGGGTAGCAGGTTCCTGCATGGTGTAAAAAACAAAGGAAATAAGTTTCCGGAAGAAATTTTGGTGAAGAGGCCAGTCCTAATCTAACAAGGAAATCTTAGGTTAAACGCTGTTTTGATAGCTCACAAGGAAAATAAATAAAGAAAAAAGGCTGAGACAACAAGCCTCAAAAACAAATGAACTTAATATCCACGGAAAGTGGGAAACACTGTCATTGTTGAAGGAGGCAATTCCAAACTTCATAAAAAAATTAAAAAAAACCGGCAACAAAAACTATGCTTACGCTCTCGGTCGTAGTTGGGGAGACCCGCTGCTGCTGCCCCAAGTGGAAATGCGTCCCACGAAACACGTAGCAGCCCAAAGAGTCTGCGCACTAGGTACAGTAGAAAACATTAGAAAAAATCGTTCGAGATCAACATAATTGACCAAGTCACGATTAGTACGCAAGATGCATATTAACAACACGTGTCCATTTGACTAAGCGTCAAAACTCGTACGGGAAGTGACGTACCTTTTGGTATGTTGCGGACGCCATGATGTCCGAGCAGAGTTTTGGAGGTCTTCTGTTGAACGATTTAGTTTTTTCACTTTATATGCCATGGTCAGTGTCCTGCTGTGTCTTGAATGGTCAGCTCTCGTTGGTATGTCGGCCAATGCGGTGCTGCTAAATCTCGGGAACGATGAACATTCGTGAATACGTGTTGGGAGTAGCTCTAGGGGAATCCTTCCCACTTCTAAGAAGGCCACAAAGCGCCATTGTTTGCCCTTTCCCTCCAGTACCAATGCCGGATGTCGCAAGGTCGCACGGGCCCGTACCAGCTGGGCAGGGCCTCCAGGTTGTAGCTTTAGCACCAGGGACCCCTCGTTTGAAAGAGTATTTTAAGCGAAAAAGAAAGAAGCTGCTGTTAGTGTTTTGTGTTTAACTTTTTGCATCCCTGCAAATCACACGGTGATATGCCACTACTGCTTTTGCAATCTTCAGTAATTAAAAATATGTAATTTGTAAATTGTAATTGTAAATGGCAAAGGAAAGAAATGATTCAGTGCACGTACAATATATTTTCTTACACTTATTTGTATTTTGAAATGAAATGCTAACATGCTTTTGGTCCCCTGATAGTTTTCCATAAAACCTGCTGTTTTCAGGTGCCCCCCAAACAATGAGAAGGCCAGAGCGAGTGTTTTAATACGTCAACGTTTATCTAATTTTTGGTTAGTTTTAGAATATTAAAATTAATTTCTTGCAATATTTTTCGGTTCTACGCGATGCAGTTTTCCAATTTTTTTTCTTCAGATTAGTCCTTCAATAAATTTTATGTTCCGCATGAACGGCGTACATTTGATTGAACGCCGTTACATCCAACGCTACGGCATGAAATCTGGTTAATGGAACGTGGTTTCACCGAGTGCCTTTGGGCAGAAGGATCTGCTATTGAAACAATTTGGTGCAATTAATTTATACACAGTGAAGCATTGCCTTCTGGTTTGATGAACGAATTTGAAGAAGATTGTCCTTGCGGACGATTTTGACTGCAGGCTGGCTGCATTTTATGGAGATTTGTAAACTGCATTCCTGTACGCTGCTTCGCAATTCTGCAATTTCTTGTGCAATGAGTTTTTACCTGAGGTTTCTGGGAGTCGGTTCCCTGCTTCTGCAGCGCATAGGAGGTATACGCGCGTTGTGGGAGTCTGTGCCTTTCATGAGCTTAACAGAATCGTGGCTCCCGGAAACGAAACAAAAGCGTGTACGAAAACCGAAATTCAGTAAATCAACGCTGACAGCACCACCACCCGGGGGACGTGAGCTCTGCTGTGGCATCACTCGCACAAGTGGCGACTAAGTCTTCTGCTCTAATATTGCCTGATATCATAAGAGATCTAAAGTTATATTTCAGGCATCCCTTGCCGACGACGGGCCTCTATATTTTTTTGCCACCAAGTCTTGACGAACACCTTTTAATGAAACAGTCGGCGTCACTTGGATGGAATCGCGTTCAACGAAGCGACTTCGATGCAGATCCTTTTGACGAAACGGCATGTAACGAAGCGGCATTCTATGAATTTTCTTGTACCTGTTTCGCCTAATTTCGACAGTGATGACTGGCTTGCGGGGTAATAAACTATGTTGCAATAAAAAAGTGTAACACCTGAAAACTGTGACAGCGCTGCATTGCGATATCAAAGGGTTAGTACTAAAAAAGTGGTTACCTAATTCGCCACAAGCTTAAAGAGAAGCATAGACCATCGATACCTATTCTTTGAAAGAAAAATAGGCTTGTTTGTCACTCCTGACTGTGGTGGAAATTCCAAATTAGCAGCATGTCTTTATCAGTTTTACCGAACTTTCGTTGCAGCGGTATGCTAGATTTTGTATTTGACGATTCTTTCAAATATTTTCAAACGAGGTTGTAAGTACATTGCCTGGTTATATTTTTGGTGCCTGTTGGTGTAGGGGCCGTCTTTACACTTCGCAGTATTTTGTGACCTGAATTGTTTCCTTGAAGAGAACACTTACTTTGGTGGCCCCCACAGGTGCCACCAGCCCCGCCATATCTGGTGGGAGGGGGACCATGACAAAAGCGATGCACCGCACTGAGAGCACACGTATCCATTGTTACTAATCGATTTTTTACGCTTCCTTGAACCAGACCCCCTCCTTGACCTTGTGGAATGCAGGAGGAAGCCTTGCTACGGGGATATCTGTCTACCACGTGTCGTTCAGAGGACGTGTGTTTCCAATTATATGTGGGCATGTGTAGCTCCGAGAAACCGGCAGGTGCACGGATGGATGCGGAAGATCAAGGTTGTCCTTGGGAAGAAGAAACTCGTCTAATGATGGCTTGTTGTGGCTCGTACGGGCATTCGAAAACCTTCAGAAGCAGTCCAAATATGGTCTACCCAGCACAGCGCAGGAATTGCGGATATATTGGGACCGCCAAGATCGCTTACAGGGGCTACGTTTAAACATTTGTTCTCGTTTACGTTTACATATAACACCCCTCGATGGCCACCATGTAAAATGTCAAGATTTGAAGATTTTTAGGAGGTTTCCCTGGGGCATATTGAACGCGAATCAGTATGAATACTTATCCAATTACTAATGAAGCGAAGCTTTCAGTTTCTTGCAGCTGTCGTCTTTAGTGCACCGAAAACTCACTTTAAGAATCCCAACTTTCCCTGACGATGATCGTCGGGGAAATACAGAAAAGGTAAAAAAGATAAAACCTGTGTTCCTTACGTTTTGAAGCTCATGTCTACCCGACCCCGCGGATTCCGCACTGCTGAAGCAGTTTGGATTGGGAGAGGAATGAAGGGACGTGCAAAATTATGCACAAAATCGCCCCTTCATCTAACGACGACGACAGTTGAACGCAAGGGAAAGCCCTGCAATGCTGTCAGTAACACACTCGAGAGCACGATCGCATTGCAGTAAACCGTCCCGGTAGGAAATAGATATTCGCATAAAGGGGTATTCACACGACGGAGCGTTTCAGCAGAGAAATCCGAGGGAGGTCGTGACGTCACCGCAGGCTGACCTCCGCTCGGCTAGCTCCTTCGCTCACACGGAGGATGCGACTTTCGGACGGACATCACTGTTTGCAGCCGCCTATCTCGAAAGCATAGCTGCCGTAGCACCGCCGATTCCGCGACGGCGGCAATTTCTGTTAAGCGCATACGTACTGATCTTGTCAACCGACCAAAAATTGGTCGTCGACGCGATGCAGGTGCTGCCGCGCGGAGAGAACGGCGCGCGACGTAGTAGCAGCCGACCGGCCCACCTACAGGCCCGCATACTGATGTTAGGCTTAACACTGCGGCGAATATTCGATCGCCGCTCTGGCAAGCGGCTCAGGTGACGATTTTTAAAGCAACTTCCATCACATCATTACCCCATTTCTCGTATACGCAGCTTTGTTTGCGCCTTGGGGAGCAATAACAAGCTGTCGCTCGAGCTACCGGCGCCGGCCTGCGCCACTTCGCAGCCGCGGCCGCCGCTCGCCAAGCGCCCGTGCTGGTGGTATTGGTGGTATTGGCGGTGAGATCTTTGAGTGGCGCCCCCTGGCTCTGACGTCGGCTTAGGGATTCGCGCCGCTGTCGTCTGCTACACTCCGCTTGTGAGGGGCAACAGTGCCTGGGCTAGAAATCGCCCGCTTCGTTGCTGTAGTGCGTTAAAAAGCGTATTTCTAGCGACTCAGTTATTTTGCCAGCTTCTGACGCATCTGAATAATTTGAAGCTGTATCCCCCACAAGTTTGCAACACACGAAGAGATAGAGAACAACTTTCTTCAGAGTATCGGTCAGAAGATCGTGTGTAACTCGTCCTTTCTTGCTTATTCGCGAGGATCAGCGATCAGAGCTTCTTAAGTATTCAAAATGCGTAGGCTTCCCTGCAGTATTTTTGAGATGCTCCTATGAAGACTCAACAGTCTAATACTACGTACCAAGCAGCGGCCTCTACACGCTCATCGCACATCAGGAAATAAAGCGGCTTTCTTCTGTTTTTTCGTTGTTGTCTTGTATCGGATTAATGTTTCTTGCTTTTTTTTCTGCCCAACGCATTATTTTTCTGCGCCGTCACCAACTTCTTATTAGGAGGTTTCGGGATGTTTGGGAGCCTCACAAAGGTCGTGTGGATATTTCCTTCATTTTGTATGGCATACATTCCCTTCTTCACAAATTGGCTTTCATTACGGCAGCGTGCTTTGTTTATTCACATGCAAATACAATGATAAGGTTTGTGCTACGCCGCCGCGATCGCGCCCTAAACAACGTGGTCCACAGTACTCGAAGGCGGCTTTTGCGCTCCGAATTTCTATCGTAATTATATCGTTATCATAACGAACTGACTCTCAACTCGAACAATGATGACATGATTACGGTGTTGAAGGCATGATATACTCGCTAACTAACGTAATAAATAGTATACCTGCATATATTACAAGACTCGAAACCAAAGAAGAATTCCAAGTAGCTCTTTATTGCTTTTCAACCCTTCCAGGCGCGAAGAACAAATCCTATTTCACTCGGGATGGCGTTCTATGATTTGAAGAAAATTACTTTTACTCTCTTGTCCTGGACTCAGGACCCGGCCCACTAACCAGATCGATTTAATTGTTAAACAAAGTTTTCCCCTCCTCCCCTTACTCCTCCTCCTCCTCCTCCTCTTGAGTGCAGTTTTCCTATAACGCATATCCGAATATCGGGAAGATAGGGCTGTGCAAAATGTTCCGAAATATCCCTCCAGGTCTTAACAAACATATATGTGTTACCTACTATAAATTTCACGAAGACGTGACTCGTTTTGCTAAATAAACCTCCATACTGGTTAGATGCCTGGTATAGATCAGCACGCGCGTATATGCACACTGGGTTATTTGGAACTCAACCTACAGTTTTTGCAGTCTATAGTGCATGTCGGCAAACTTTCATGCCTTGACAACGTAAAGTGATGTGACAAAACGCGTTCGAGCATTCGGCAAGGTTGCAAAAACTGTTTTACCTTACATATGATTACCAGGAATCGTGATGCCTTCTGCCAAAGCCGACAGCCCCGAAGGCCTAGAATTTGTTTTGGTCTTCCATTTTCGCTGTTGTCGGTTATTATCAGCTGACTGTTCCTTTTGTTCGAATGCTTACATGAGAAGCTGACGCCTAGCTCCGACTCTTCCCGCTCCGCACAGGACCGGCTTCGCAAGGAATGGGCTGGCGCCAGCAATGTTTCTCCCGTAGCGGTATCCAAAACTATACTTTACTTGACACCATGAGCTAGTGTATGCGATTTTAAGCCTATTATTTTATAAAAAGTTACCCACACGCCAATTCTGGTGCGGACAAGCATCAGACGTTGACCGAGCGCAAAGAAACAGCAGGGATAGCGATCCTGAGGAAGCAGACGACAAATGCGAGAATCCCTAAGCTGACGTGACGGAGGCGCGCTTCGCAGCGCCGCCTGTGTTCGCGCTCACCGCCAATACGCGGCTCCCTCAGTGCGCCTGTCATGTGCGCCACGCATTTTCGCGTCCAATGTATTAAGAAGCGATAAAAATAAAGTGCCTGCAACCGCTCTAGAACTTCAGTCGCGGCCAGCTGCCCGACGAGCAGACGAAATCCCGCCGCCTCCGCCGCGGAGCGTCGGAGGGTTTGTAGCTCGCGAGCAGAAGCTCCGATCTCCCATCGGGGGCGGTGCGCCGGAGAGAAACCGTGACGTAGGGGTCACGTGGTGCGCACTCCTAGGAGCGAAACGGCGGATTTCTCTCTCGTGTGAATACCCCTTAAAGAGCGCACAGCTCGTCCTAAGTGATACTATCGCAGAATAGGATTCGCTCGCTTCTTCCTCGTTTCATTTTGCGTTGTACTTGAATTTCGGTAGATTCGCGCTGCCCGTCGTTGCCGCTTCCATAGAGGGGTGGCGGAGGTTTTGTTTGTTTGTTTGTCCTTTGCCGCCCGCCGCGGTGGCTCAGTGGCTAAGGCGTTGCTCTGCTGAGCACGAGGTCGCGGGTTCGATTCCCGGCCGCGGCGGCCGCTTTTCTGATGGAGGCGAAAAGCAAAAACGGCCGTGTGTACGAGATTTCGGCGCACTTTAAAAAGATCCCAGGTGGTCAAAATTAATCCGGAGCCCTCCACTACGGCGCGCCTCATCGCCTGCGTTGTGTCGGCGCGTTAAACCCTACAATCAATCAATCAATGTTTGTCCTTTGCCGGGAAAGCCGTTTGACGCTGGAAACAACAATGAGAGCTTTTGCTCGCAGTTTTAGTGTGTAGTGACATATTTTAACAACGGTTATCCTCCCGGACAAGCTTTTTGGGCCCGATGACGATGATCGATGAATCCGGGAATGTGACATTCGCACCCACGAGCATTGCACACCTTGTTGGCCCTCCCCGCGGGTGGTCGGAATTTGTCGTGATAACAGACCCACTCGGCGCAGCCTACTTGTGCAAGAAAACTGGTCACAGGGAAACTGGTCAAGAGGGCAGTTCGTTGTAGGTGATCCCGTATAGGAAAGAGAGAGAGAGAGAGACAACCTTTAATAGAAAAGGATGACCACTGGTCACGATGGGGGAAAGGAATGGGGAGGGAGGGTAATAGAAAATAAAAAAATAAATGCTGGTCGTTCTCAGTAGACTCAATAACTGGGCCAGTTCTTAGAACCTGCAATTCATGGGCCAGTTCATGGTGATCGCAATAGGGTTTGTGCACATACACCAGTTCGTTCGGGGGAGGACCCGAAAACTGGTAGCACTGTCCATATCGTTTTTGCAAATGTCGTCTGGCAGTTCCATTTTCGGCGGATATCGATTAGAAACGGAGAGGGAGCAAGTGGCTAGGTTGACCTCTGCTGAGTTCGCGGTTTCCTCTCCTTGTGTTTGTTTGCAGGTAATTGTCGAAATGGCTTTTTTTATTTTAACAGAAGTTCTCCTGTTTCTAACTATTTCTCTTCCTTTCGCAAAAAAAAAAAATTCTCACTTTTTTTGCGGGGTAGGGGCCTGCCTTTTTTGTTCTATTTTCAGTGTCGTAGCATTTGTTATTGCACTTTTTTGACCCATAGATCATATTTTCTCGGTTACCTTATCTTCTACGGTTCTTTTTTTATGGCTGTCGTGGGGGAGGGGGCGGGAAAGGGCCAGTTTAATAGATTCAACATGACAATTTGACCAACGTTGGCCTCTCGTAGCTCCTGTGTTGACTCTTTGGTTTGTTTGCAGATGGTGGTTGAGATTGGCTTTCCCAGTTTTAACACAAATCCCGGTTTCTTTTTCTTATTTTTCAAAAAAAAATATTCGTCACACTTTTGCTGTGGATGGGGGCAAGTGGAGTTGACTTTTTAGTCCAGCCTTGACTTTCGCTCTCTTTGTTATTGCGCCACTTTTTCCCAGCAAATTTTCTTTCTTTCTTTCTTTTTGCGTTATCATTTGAAGCTTTTTGCGTGCTCTGTATATGTATAAAAAGGGCGAAATGTGCGGACCTCCAGACAGCATGACCGGGCCCATTCGGGTGGAGCTTGCTGAAATACAGCGTGGGACTCCCAGGCTTCCATACGAACGTTATTCGTATACGAGTAGCAGTAAGTGTTTTTAAATATTGCAAATATCGGTAAACATTGTTAGAAACGGCGAATTCGGGAGAGTGTCATTTATTTCTGCGAGATACATGAATATCGACTCAAACACGCGGTAGCGGAGATGTTGTCGATGCAAGTGCGTCTATCCGCCCAGATGAAACTTTGGTACAAGAATGACGGGTTCCGGGAAAGGATGCACGCATCGATGCGGACTGGCATTGAAAATCCGCTAGTGAATCCGTAGTTGATAACATATCGATCCATTACGCCCGTTAAGCATGAATAGGTATTCAAAACAGCCCTAACCATGGCATTTCACCATTAAAATGACGTTTAGTGAGCGCAAGCGGTACAAAGAGATTGCGAGCTGTCTGCATTTTGCGAATGCGCCGAGTTCTACAACGCCAGTCGATATCTCTCCGACAAAGCGACACGCAGTTACTTATTAGCTTGAAGTTCTGTGATAGGCGCCTCTTCTCAGAGAAACGGCAAAGATGTGCGGCCGCAGCCTCCAACTTAGGTACACTGAGTAATGACGCAAAATTACTTTGTTTCTATATTATTACGTCCTGAAGGCGGAAAAAAATAAAAAAACTATCCAAAATTAGGGCACATTGAGACTCAGAATACTTCGACGGAGGTATTCCAGAGCCATTTTGTACGTAAAAAAAATAATAAGAGTGCGGCTACAGCCATTCAGCCCCACTTTCTAGCCTTTATCTCAGTCATCTCTTCTGGTAGTCGCGTCTGCTCACCTACGTGAGGCCCCGTTTGGTTTTAGTTTATTGTTTGCCTCTCTCTCTCTCTCTCTCTCCTCTCTCTCTCTCTCCTCTCTTTGCCTTGGTGTAAGGCATGCGGCGTCGCCGAAGTGCGGTGATGCTACCAGTGTACCAGTGGTGACGACTGTGATTAATACGGCAATGAAGTACGCATAATAACACTTGTCGAATCGATGCTAACCTAAAAAACGGATGCTGTGCGTCGTGCAAGAGCAGACCGCGCTGTCTGCTGCGGACCATTCAGGACTGCTGGCATCGCTACCCACATGGTTAAGAAACTCGAATAGCCCCCTGCTCATAGTGAGGGTGTCGTAAATCCAAAGCAATTCGTCGTGGCCCGTTTAGGTGGATGCCGTTTCTTCTATTCCAGGCAGAGTGGGGGAGAAGTTGAGAGAGGATTGAATAACATTCACGGGAACATGTGATACGGGCGCGTACAGCCGTCGAGAAACCGTGAAAGCTTCGTGTGAAAGTATCACTGTCAACCAGAATGCTTAACAACAATGTGTTAATCCCTGGTTGAAGCGAAATCTCCCTTATCGTTCGTATATGAAGATACGTCACTGAAAATTTTAGCCGAAGAATGTCGAGGTGCTCTGTGCAAAGCCGGGAGTACCTGCCACTCCTTGGTGCGTGCCGGATGGCTTTACTTGGGTTGTACCAGCTAGCGGGGTTAAGAGGCGGCGCCAGGAGGCAACACGGACTGCATCCGGGACAGTTCCAGTCCAAATCGCGCTATACTAATGTCGTGAACGTACCTTCTTAATTCTCCCGTATTCCCACAAACTAAGGGATTAACACCGACAACCCCGATACATTAATTCAATTTATCCATTGCTAACTTTTCAAAGGGCCCAATGTTCACTCAACAGACTCTCATGTACAAAGCGAGTGATTCATCGACAACTTTTTAATCCCTGAATTTTTCACTGAATGGGCAAGTGTTGTTATCAGAATTACCAGCAGGAGGACGAGAACGAAACTTGGCCAATCCCGCTCCGTGCACTGTACCGCTCCGCAATCATTTTCCTTGACATCGTCGGTTTTCTCAGCGTAACAAGTCTCATGCTGGTGAGCCATTTCGCTGCTACGAGGTCCCAAACTCATTTTCGTGCTTTTAATCTCGGCAAGAATCATAATGTGAATGAACACAAGGGCAAGTATTCAAAACACTACTCTGGCTTTAAACATTTCATCGCGTGCTTTGAAGCCTCAGAGGAAACCCTAATTGTAACTCAAGGAGCGCCCATAGTTGGTCGCTATGGTGGCGCACTTTACGCCAAGAAACAATATTTACTGAACATCGGGTTTGTCAAAGATGTCAGGGGATCTCAGAAAAAGGATCAAATATTGGTCATGTGTCCCTGCACTATCCCCTGCAGGGTTAACATACTAAACCCGGTGGTAATGCATCTCCGGATTTATTTTAAAGTTGCACATTGTTCGAGCAATTCGTAAATAACGTGGTGCCGTTATCGAACATTTAAGCTGGGTGCGATCGGGGGTACTTATCGAGCGTCGGGGACCTGAGCCCATGCCAAAGTCGAGGCGTCCAACGATAGCTTCGCAGACGCTGGTAATGGCGGCCAAAAACCGCTTGGGACTCATTTGGTGACGCTCCTGCTGGCGTGGTGTCACATTGAGATGGTGAACATCTCGCACTCGAAGGCTACATATTCCCACTGCACATCCATGCTCTAAACGAGAATTCGAAACAATTACAACAGCATTTTCCCCTCATGAGGCCATCCGCTTGGCTGGTAAGCGCACAAAAGATTGTTGTTTTCATAAGCGACGTTTTTTGGTCGAGTCGCACTGTCGGCGTATTTTTACGTATGCTTGTACGCAAAGAACGCAGCGAACGAGTTGAACTTTCTCTCGAAGGTAAATATATACACTAAAAAAGTGAGCATAGTTGTGCTAAATTATCAGAGCAAAAACTAGGTGTAAATAAGTCCAACTTAGAAAAATGAAGGACGCATAGAGACCGGGAGTCACGCTAAGATTTGCGAAGTAGTATCAGGAAGGAAAATTGTGGAGGGGGTAGTGATTGCTCACGTTTGATTCTATAGTCTCCAGTGTACGCCTTTCTTTGTAAGCTTCAATGTTTTCACACTGATTGCACCAAAGCAACTCGTTTACTGTTTCTGAGGGCTTTGCGCTGGTGCGTAACATAATGCGCAGAAAAAACCAGCAGTTATACTTGTTGTGCGCTAAACAATATCCTCTTGTTCGTCAAATCGCGTGGCTGAGTTCAGTTTATCGGCGTTCGACGTCGTTTTGCACCCCTCCCGCCCCCCCCCCCTGCCACTGCTTCGGGAACAAATGAAGGCAATCTGCATTCAAGCCAGCACTGTTGCTGGGATACTTGGGCACTCAACCGCACTCACTGTATGAAATATATGCAGAATCTTATGTGTTCCAGATAACGGGTGGTAAACGTCGTAATGGCCGTTCCGCGTGGAGCGAGGGTAAGCGGGAGAGCAAAGAGTATTATTCAGAGAGCAAGAGTACTTGGTACGCACATGTGTCCTTGCGACGACATCTGAGCAGCCGCTGACTCTTTCGCATCGCCAATTTCCCGTTCAACTTCAAACGTGGCTTTAAAAGCAGGATGCTTTGGGAAAACAAGTTAAAGCGTCTTTTTGTGTGTGTGTTTGAGCAGGGGTGAGCATGATCTCACTGTCCGCTTCGTTTCCGGTGACGCAATTAACACACGCACGTACCGCGCAAGAAATACGTTTTGAATTTCGCAAGTGAAGTTCGTCCATAATTAGGGCTGCTGTTTTTGAGAACTTTGTTTTTGTGAATCATCGGTCAGGAAACAGAGGGTAATTGTGAGATCACTTTAGGAACAACGCCGTTTTTGTCGCTACGTTGAATACACTAATCCCTGCGTCTGCGTTTTCAATCTTGGGGATGGAGTTGACATTTGTATGGCGGGACATGCCAATTTCTCCGTAGCCCACGCTTTCTGCAGCCTTCACCGCAATATTACTCTTCTTGCGGTGAAGCACCCTCTCAAGGCAGCCAGTTTGGGCCAGTTCAAGCCAGCTACCCAGTTTGGGTTGTTTAGGCAGCACAACTTTTGTAGTAGTAATATGTAATTATCCTAATTACACTGCGTACCTTGACCTTTGTCATCGCAGGAGGGGGGGAGATGGGGAGAGACGGCACTACTTATCGCGGTAACTTGTGCCTTGGAACGTAAAGAAAACAAAACCTTCGTGCACTTATGTCTGGCTCAAGGTGCAAGAATATTTAGGTGTTGACACTGCGCGTGGAGGGCGGCCAGATCTTGTTTGCTGCTCCATGCGCTTCTCCGGAACGCCGCCAGAGTGCGCCCCGCCACGAGGGCCTGTCTGGTCGCCGAACTACAATGTAATGCGGGTGCTGTGACAATGTTCGGTGGAGCGGCGTGTACGTGAAGTTTTTTAATTGCACATAGGCACAGACAGATTGAAAATACTGTCGGCACCGAAAAATTTTGGGCTACTTTTGTTTTTACTCGCAGAAACTGTAGAATTGCGCGGAACAGTGCTGAGAACGCGGCTGTGCGGCCCTTCCGAGCTCGTTGTCGAAGCACCTTTATTGCAAAAAAAAAAAAAAAAATTCGCTCATCCGCACGACTTCTGAGAGCGTAGTTACTTTACCGCCTTTTAAAATAAAAGGTTGTTCTAATGCGCACGCTCGCCCATTTAGGCCGAAGAGCCTATGCGTAGCATCAAATATAACGCGTGTACATTGTATATAGCCGAAGCTAGGAGATGGTAATGCCCGCCGTGTAGAGAATATGGTAAAATTCGTCCAACTGTGGTTCTTTAATGTGTCAAGAGGCGCCAGTGACGTATCAGTATTTCGCCTGTATCAGAGATGCTTCTTCCATAGCAAGGAACACTCCCGGCGCTGTTTTGCTGTGTAGCGGGACGCCTTCGCCGTTGTACGGGCGAGGGCCGGCCGAAATGAAACGAATACTACATATGCGACATTTTAATGGCTGAGGCAGTGCAGTGCTACCTACTCGACGCCAAAATGGTCAGTTAAAATTTTCCAGGCGTTTGCTTCACGCTGCGATACCGATGGTGCTGAGCGGTTGTCTGTCTCACGGAAACCCCGGCATGCACGTGCAAATATAAAATACTGACGCGACTCTAAACTGGGATTCGCGGATGTCAGTTGACAATAATTGCAGTCGGCGCAGTAAAGCGACTTTGTGGACCACACATTTCTCCGCCGAACTTAATAGGGTCAGGGCAAATTACACATTTTTACCATCATATGGTAAACCAAAATTTACAGCGGGTAAAAACTGGGCGCGAGATGACTGTCTAAACGTAACCGCTCCGCTGCCTTGGCATACGGCATGTGGTGTGCCTGTGTAAATGCTACTTTGAAAACACATGGAACATACCGCCATTGGTAGCCTCAAATATTTCTAATAAATTTGGAACTCGGGCTAATTAGTTCTTCTGCACATTTTGACAAAAAAGAACTGCGCGCCGACAAGGACGAAGAAAGAAAAACACAAGAGCTGCAATTTTTGACAAAAAGAAGACGTGCATAGATAAGGACAAAGAAAGGAAACCACAAGAACTCGTGTTTGTGTTTTCCATTCTTCGTTCTGTATATATGCGCCATTTTTTTAAGAAACATTCCAGAAGCCTCCAGTATTTCGTCCGGGGACTTTGTGACCTTCAGACTTTTGATACCGTGAGATTTTGCTGATCAGGGAGCTCAGTCGAAGAAAATAGGTGTAACACTGACTGCTGCATCAGCGAAGGAATGCAACTGGTGCCCGCGTTCTTTGCGATGTAAATAATCCCATTCGGTACAAATATTGAGCCTTCCATTGCGGTGTCTACTATTTTTCACGGTGGTGCATCCAGAAATTATTGTAGGGGGTTACACGCCAAACGAAAAAATAACATGAAATAGATCCTGTGGCGAAACATTATTCGTTTTCCTGCTTTTGTAAAGCTTAAGGGTTATTTGTTTCCTCGACTGTTATCTCTGCACAAAAATGCGGGTGCGCGCAGAACTCCGAAGAACCATATTTCTGAATAAACCAACTTTCCTGTTATCTTTCTTATTACATTTAATATAACGATTCGGTGGGTTAATACTATTGCTTTGTCTACACCCCTGCTTGCATGTTTACATTCAGCATAAGAATAAAAACAATGCATTTTTCTTGCGCGGAAGCCAAAATAGTGTAATAGTGTAACACCCATTTTTGGCTACAAATCATCTTTCTGGCTGGAGAAAACACAGTGCATTACAAGTTGCCTTTCGCAGGGACTTGCCGTCGTACAAGCATACGAGCTGCGACATCCACGCACTGCGTCGGCTCGCTCCACCGCATGAGTTCCACAACATCACTGCGGTGGCGAACACAATATGGAAGCTGAAACATAATGTCTACTCCTTGTGATTAACTATGGCCGCAAAAAACACCGAAACACAGAAAAGTATCGAAGGACAGCGCAAGACGAGGGACAGAAACACAGAAGACGACGCACAGAACGCTCTGTGTGTCGTCTTCTGTGTTTGTGTCCCTCGTCATGTGCTGCGCTTCGATCGTTCGCTGTGTACCAACTCTCCCAAACCAATACACTGCTGAACCGAAACCCAGCTTTAACGACACAAGTCAAGCACGCTGCGCACCCACCGCAGCTGCGCCCGCCACTGCGCAAGCGATAGCCGATGATGAGGATGATTAGTGGCTCTCCCTCTGAACCGGAGCGTCGGTTGTCAGCAACCGACTTGCCTGTTTTATTACGCTTACTTGCCCAGCTAACCTAATAGATTTGCTTCCTCTCTCCCTCCTCCACCTCCTCTCGGTTTTAAACTAATCGCTTCCGCCCCCTTTTTAAATGGGAATGCATTTCTTAGCCGCAGGTTGTCTTGCGTCGTTGAGTGGCGTGCGCCTAGCAACAGCTGTGGCGCGCGCCTAGCAACCGGAGCAGGTGCGGAGTAGCGGAGGGCAAGGGGAGAGGAGGAGCGCGCTCGGCGTGTGAGGGCGCTCGCATCGCGGAGCTCGGGGCGGAGAGAGAGCTCGCGCGCGGGTTGGCGCGGGTCTCTCTCTCCTCTCCGCGTACCCCTCTCCGCTCGCTGCGCATATAAATGCAGGCAGCGCGCGCCTCTCTCCGTGACTGCTTGCCGACTGGCGCCTTGATAGCGATGGGAGTCGGTGAAGTCGAATCCCTCGCGGCAACGATACCGCAAAGAAGAATTCGGTGCACCCAATGCATTCGCATTTCCGCACGATCCCCTTCGGGGAGGTGGGGGGATTTTTGTTCTCTCCCCTCGCAGTTCTAAATTCTCATCCGTATGATTACTCCGCCTGCGTACCCATCCCTTCTCTGCTTTTCCTCCACGACCACTCCAGTCGCCTCTTCGTCACCTCTATGGCCTTGAAGTAGAGGTGCCCCCTCGCCCCAAATCGCAAAGCCTCCACCAGCATCGTTTCCCCCTCACCCCGCAAGCCCCTCAATCGCAGCGCCCCCACGCCGCTGCGGTCTGCAGATGTACTAGAGGGCGGACACGATCTGGCCGCGTTCTCCGCCGTGGCGGCCGGAGAGTGTCAACACCTAAATATTCTTACACCATGACCCCACCGAACGCAATGTAATGCCTCGACTTCAATGTGGCCGCCACGTGAACCTATTTCTGACTTGATCATTTCCAATAATGGCATTTTAAGCTTACTGCTGAACCTGGATGTTAAAAATCAACCGGGCCAGATAGCATTCCAAGTTCTTTTTGAAGCGCTGCGCAGAATGGTGTTCTCGCTATTTGTTTATTTTGAATACCCGTTCGTTGAATGAGGGCACGCTACCATATGGCTGAAGGATCACCAAAACCAAGCCTTTACACAAAGCGGGAGACAAGTAATCTAATCCAAATTACCGGCCGATTTCACTCACATCCACATCATAATTCTAGGATACATTATTCATAAACGTATAATTAGCTTCCTCAATTTTCATATAGTATTGACAAATGTTCAACACGGGTTCAGGCGGGGCTTTACAACAAATACTCAATTAGTAGAAATTACACATTACTTTGCTCAAGCAATTAACGAAGAGAAGCAGACAGATGCCATATTTATTGAATTTAAGAAACCCTTCGATAAGGTTTCGCATGCCAAATTGCTCGACAAATTAACTTGTATTCTACAAAAGAAAATCATTGCCTGGATATCAGCACACCCAAAAAAATATGCGTCAGTTTGTTACGGTAAAAAATACCTCTTCTGAACACGCTCTTACAAACTCAGGCGTTCCTCAGGGAACCGTTTTTGGGCCTCTTTTTTATCTCATATATAAATGATATTGTCACTGACCTTTCTGTTCACATTATGTTTTGTTCCAACGACTGTGTCTTCTATGAAAAATCACCTAAGTTGGCGATCAAATTAGAATAAATCATGACTTTCTGAAGTAATTGCTTGGTATTACAAACTCCAGGTGCCCGTTAATTTTACTAAAACAGTCTTTATGAGAAACACCCTTAAAAAGACCCACTTTTGTTGCAGTACTCCACCAACAATACAATGCTGTCAGAAGTAGCCCAATACAAGTACCTCGACCTCTGTATTGCAAAAAAAAAATCTATCATGGTCAAAACAAAACGTTTGTAGTAGCTAAATCCATCGGCAAACCATTCTTCCCAAGACGCTCTTTAGGATCGACTACACCAACTGTTCGTCTCCTCGCTACAATGTCATTATCCGTCCTATACTGGAGTATGCTGTGGTCATATGGGACCCGTTCACTCAGACTGATATCCAAAAACTGGAAAGGGTACAAAAAAGGTTGTTACGTTCATTTGTAATTCGTGTGGTCCTACTTCGATTGGAAACCTTCTCTTGAAAATCAATTTCCCAACAATTCCGGACCGAATTCGAATATTGCGCTTACAATTTTTCTTCAAGTTGATACAAGGTCACTATGAGGTTGACACATCAAATATCGGTCACTTTTCATCTGGTTACGCGGCAAGACAGACACAATCTGACTATATCACCACTGGTGTAACGAACCAATTGATTCAAATATTTTTTTTCCTAGGTCAATCGTAGATTGAACTTAGCCTACATAACGACGTTGTTACGCTAAGTACATTGCTGCTTTTGAAGATTCAGTGCAGTAATGATTTGTTATCCATGTTTCTACTTTGTTTTTTGCTGATTCTCTGCTTTTGAGTAATTACTGCAGCTATCAGTTAAATTCGTTTGTACTTAGCTTGTTTTTGATTGTTTGTTTGCTACATACCACTGATGTTCACGTTTTGTACCACCCCTGCTATGATCTTGTAAAAGACAGCAGTATCAATAAATACAAAAATAAATAAATATTCATTCCACGATCATCCTCTCGCTGAACCAGTCTCCATTGAATCAGGCAATCTAAAACACGACATTGCAGCCCTCAAAGCTGCAAGTGTCGACGCGAGCAACCGGCTGCGTAGAAATAACCTACTTTTCCTTGGCATTGACGATACGGACAAAGAAACATGGAAGGATTCTGAAGATAAGGTTTTGGCATTTTGCAAGGATAAGCTATCCTTCGAAATTTTTCCAAACGGTATTGAACGAGCGCACCGCATTGGATCACCTTCCCCAGAAAAAAATCGGCCCATAATCGTCAAATTCATGAACTTTAAAACAAAAGAAGAAATACTGTCCTGCGGTCCTAAACTAAAAAACACAAACTTTGCAATAAGGGAGGATTTTGCCGCCACCACTCGCCTTGCTCGTTCTAAACTTCTGAAGTTTATCCGCCCTGCCAAATGCGCATTCAAACTTAGGCTTGACAGGTTGCATGTTTGGAAAAAGTGCTACTATTACGACGCCATCCCTGACTCCGTACTAGAATGCACCAAATCCCTTTCTAACATCACAGAAACCACCGAATCATTGACTGATGTCGCTAACTGACGCCATTCTCGACGCCCAAAACCACGCTTACCTTCTCGGCATTTGTCGTACATGAACTTCAACATTGCATTTACAAACATACGAAGCCTAATACCTAAGCGTGACCATCTTCTCAGTTTCATAGATGACATCAATGCTGACATAGTCCTTCTAACCGAAACGTGGCTACATGCTGACATTCTCGACCACGAAATCTTTCCGTCAAATCACAACTTCACCCTGTATCGCCGTGACCGAATCGGCCGCAGGGGAGGAGGCATTCTCATTGCTATCAAAAACACAATTGCTTCGTCGCTCATATGCCACGACGACTTACTTGAACTAACAGGGGTACAAATTCATTCCCAGGCAGTAAAAACCATTATAGGCGTATGTTACAGACCACCCGACAGCAACCAGTCTTTTTGCAATCTGCTCAGCGAATCCCTAACTCGAATTACGAAAACTTTTCCCGACGCTTCTATCTTCCTATCTGGTGACTTAATTTTCCCGCATATAAATTGGCCTCAGCTCTCAGCTTTCAACAGATCTCAATCGAACGAAGCTACCCAATTCGTCCATTTATCACTCGACTTCAACCTTCATCAAGTCATAACCTGTCCCACTAGAGGTTTCAACATACTCGACCTGCTCTTAACAACGCACCCCGATGACGTTTTAAGCGTGACATCGTTGCCGGGCTTAAGTGATCATAGCCTTTTACATATTTCCGTATCTCTTCCTTTGAGAAAGAAACTACCAACAAAAAAACATATAACTGATTACAAAAGAGGGAACTACGAAAGCTATAAATGATGAACTAGGCAGTTTCTACGTACAATTCCAAGGCTCACATTTAACCCGCACCGTAAACGCGAACTGGGAACTGTATAAAAATGAACTTCTTAGATTACAAACCAAATACATTCCAACGCTAACCGTGACATCTGATTCAAACAACCAGTGGTTTAACCGACAGCTCAAATCAATTCTTAACCAAAAAAAGCGTCTTTACAGATCAGCTAATGACAGTAACAACCCAGCCACATGGGAAAAGTACCATGCGTGCGCTAAAACAGTACGTTAAAGCAAAAACGGAAGCAAAGAACAAATTTTTTTCCGGTGATTTACTGTCCATCCTCAAAACAAATCCTAGCAAATTTGGCGATTACTCTCTCCCAAATCCCGGACTGACCAACTTGAACTCACTAGCCTTAATGGGGAGCCGATAGAAGCAATCAATGCGCAACAGTTCTTAACAACTATTTTGCCTCCGTTTTTACATGTAATTCCGACACCATAACATTACCACGCTCCTGTTCTTTCCACCACGTTTCCGATATACAGATCAACCAGGAGGGAATATCCAACCTGATCCGTAACCTTAAGCTATCATCATCATCAGGCTGCGACCATATTGACAGCAAGATTCTAAAAACACTGAGTATTATTCCAGCCTGATTCTACATCTAATATTCACCCAGTCACTGCCCTCAGGTTGCGTTCCGGACGATTGGAAGGTTGCTCAGATAGTACCATTATTTAAATCCGGTATTCGCTCACTAATTACAAACTACCGCCCAATTTCCCTAACTAGTATACCTTCCAAACTACTCGAACACATATTCACCTCTAGCTTAATGACTACCTAGAATCAATTACATTTTTTTTATCTGCCACCAACATGGCTTTCGTAACGGTTCTGATGTCATACCCAGCTCGCCGAATTCATACATGATATACTACAGGATATGGACAATAACCATCAAGTAGACGCAATTTTCTCGGATTTTTCTAAAGCATTGGATCGTGTCAGCCACAACCACCTACTTGCTAAGCTTCCATCACTAAACATCCCTTCTAACCTGATATCATGGATCGAACACTTCCTAAAAGGACGCACGCAATTCACTTCGGCTAATGAGCACAGTCTTGTCTAACCAGCGTATCGTCCGGTGTCCCGCAGGGTGCAAGCCTATCGCCTCTGCTCTTTTTAATATATATAAATGACCTACCTACTGACATTACAACAAACCTAAGGCTCTTTGCAGATGACTGTGTATTGTATCAAACCATTCACGCCGCCGATGATCATTTTAACCTGCAATCAAACTTAGACAGCATTTCATTATTGGTGTACAAAATGGCACATGCCATTAAACCTAACAAAATGCAAATCACTCTCATTTTCTCGGAAACGTGCCATATCTCAATACACATCACGTCACCAATATACCGATCAGCTCAGTCCGATCATATAAATACCTCGGGTTGACATGGCGTCATCGTTTTCTTGGTCAACGCATATTCGACACCATTTGCTCGGAAGGCCTCACGTACCCTCGGATATCTTCGTCGCCGTAACCTTAAAACTTGCTTCTCAAGAAATAAAATTACTAGCCTACCTAACATTCGTAAGGCCGAAGCTGGAATATGCATCGGCCATCTGGCATCCATCACAATCATACCTAACTGTACAGCTCGAATCCATTCAAAACCGCGCTGCACGCTTTATCACCTCGCAATATTCAAGTCATGTCAGCGACTGCCCTTAAACTGTCTCTCTCCCTTCCGACCCTTGAGTCACGCCGCGTTATTGCTCGCCTATGCCTCCTCCATAATTTCTTTTATCGACCAGAATCAAGACACACGCTACTAATGCCGCCTCACAGAATATCGCCCCGCTTAAATCACACTTGCCCATTCGCTCCGATAGCCAGCGGAACATCAGCATTTGCTTCGTCATTTTTTCCTAACGCTATTACTCTATGGAACGCTTTACCCGCCGACATCGTCACATGCACCAATAACAAGCAATTTAGAGATAAGCTTGAAATGGCTTGAAAAGACGTTCGCATAATGCATTACGATGTAATTCTACTGTTCTGTCTTGATGGTCCTATTGATGCTTCAACTGCTTTTTTCTTTTTGAAATCTGTTCGCTGACTTCACTGTTACCTTTGTACACTTTTTTTGTAATTTTTACTTAAGGTAATCTTTGTTTGTATTTTCCTGCCTTCATGTTCACCTTCTTGTTTTTTTTTTTGTTCGTTCAATTGTACTCCTGCAAACCCTGTTATCCCCCCCCCCCACTTATGTAATGCCTCCGGGCCCTTAAGGGTATAATAAATGAAATGAAATGAAATGAAAATGCGAAGCAGTTGCAGGTGATTTCGTGGACAGCACAGAAGTATTCCAGGAAAACTTAGTGTCGATATTAGGAACGTCGTGAAACACTATTTTTGTTGACACGTATATAATTTGGTATTAGGGAGCGTTGAAGAGGGCTCCAATTGTGGAGTGGCTTAGTACTGCTCGATCAATGTTTTGAGGTTTGTGACTCTCTGTAAGTGTATCGTGAAGCAGCGAAGATGCAGGTCGGTCAAGTGTACGTTGAACAGAAGGCATGAGAACCGCTTCCGAGGGCCCAGGGCTTTCGCATACCCGACCTGCACGCGTGCACGTTTGACAAAAGTATGCGAACACGGTATCACATGTGAGCGTTCGCGATTACATTGAACTTTTACTACATTCGTATTCCCAGATACTGGCAATTTTAAAGATCCGAGACAACAAAATACAACCTTGTGCAATTTGAAGGTACGGGCATTTCGTAATTCCATGCATGCAAAAACAAACATTTTTAAGCACAAAAAGAAAACGGTGGAAGGTTTGAATCACACATTTCTAGCTACGCAACGTCCGCATTAACAGAATAGGTGGAGCCCTGACAAATTAGGGGGAACACTACAGCCCATTTATGAGTGTGCCAACTGCAGGTTAGCGTTCAAGTGATGCGATTAAACGCAACTGGAGGCGCCGCTACAATTGTGAGTCATATTTGTTGACGCTGGGTTTGGTCGGCGGCTGGCAATCGCACAGTGACGTCACAGAAACGTCACCGGAAAGTGGATGGGGAGTCACTCGTTCGTTTTCCTTAAACGGGCCCTGCAACACGTCAGACAATCCCACCTCAAATACACACAAGAAACAACAAATTTGAATGGCGTCAATGAAGCGTGCTGAAGTGACCACAAGACGGTTAGTAAAGGTGGTCACGGTTGGCACGGTGTGCAACCATGGCAGAAACGCCGAAATGCTGGCGTCTGTGGCCGAATTAAATCGCCCGCATATGGGCCCAGCGCCATTGTTCGCGAGGAAGAGGGAATAGGTGCTCGAGCGTTTTGAAAGATCGGGCTACCAATAACTGTCCCATTAATTTTTCTTTCATGATGTCAAGTGCTCATAAGCGTCGCAAGGTACTTGTGGTAAGAGTTTATAGAGCGAACCGATGCTCTGCATTAATTAGTTTCAACGGAGCACTGACGTCATACCACTAATGTGGCGTGCGGAGGCGAGCGTCGGAAAACCGAGGTTCGCGATTTTTGAGCATGATAGTCCTAAATACTCAAACGCGGAAATTTTGGTCTGTCTGAAGGTCTATATTCCCTACTGTCTGCTCGTCGCTTGATTGAGCTGCTTGGTCAAAGTTTGAGTATTTGTTGAGGGAGACGCTTATCTAGGCCTCACGTTTTCCATCAAAAAAAATTTAGAAATATGCTCCGTATTTGTCTAAGGTATAAAGACGGGCCAGCTGGTTCAGAGTCTTGGAAGTGGGAACCAGTGCTAAGACGCTACGCAAAGGGAGAATACAGCCACGGACGACAATGGTGTTCTCCCCTTGCGATGCGTCTTAACACTGGCTTCCACTTCAAAGACCATATTTAGCAACATAGCGCAGAAAAGCGATTCCATTAATCGTATGTGACGAATTCGTCAATACCTAACTCGGTTTTTCATTTCTGTTTAAACTGAAACTATACGTGTGCTCGGTTTTTGAAAGAAAAAAAATAAAATGCGTTGAATACACTGTTTACAGCAGAAAAGACAAACAAGGATGGCGCCCAAGCCTGGCACTCGTGGCTCGATAGCGAAGTCCCAGCAGTCCCGAGATATGGCGCACCGCACTGCAAACGCGGGAGAACTGTACTCTACAAACCTCCATTGGCTAGACCGATAGAGGAGGGGAAGAGCGTGGGTGGTGGGTGGATGAGGCAGGAGAGGCAGTCACGTGACAGGGGCGGCAGAAGACGACAATCTTTTGGTGACATTTGCATCGAAGCGAGCATAAGCGGGGCCAGTTTTGTATTCACACGGACTCATTTCAATGCGTAGACCTTACCAGAAGCACTCGATCAAATCAGGGACACGTTCGATCGTACCAAAATTGTCTGAGCCAGCGTCGAACAGGTTGTCCACTTCGTCTATGCAACCAGTACGCCTCAAGACGAACTGTCGCTCCGTTTTCACTTCACTACACGATAGCCATGCAGGGCCAGGCGCTGGCATCCCAGCATAAAAAGCGGGATTGCCGAAGCATGGTTGGGAGGAGACTCATAGCTGCATCAAAGGACTTCAGGGATAGCGAGCAGCTAACATGCGCAGCTGAAAAGTGTGTCAGCTGGACGTAAGAGGAAATTTTCGTTGTTTAATCCTGTCTCTGTACTCATTACAGATTTCCCAACGTTCAAAGAAAATGAAACAACGCAGTGAGTCGGCCTTGTGGGAATCTATTAATGGCACCGATTGCGAACAACAAAAAAAGGACAAAGAAGAGAACAACGAGGACAAGCGCACTCCTTGTCGTTTTCTCCTTTGTCCTTGTTTGTTTCTCAGCAACCGTTGCCATGTTAAAAAAATACAGAATTTTTTTCAAGTGCAATGCACTTGGTTGATCGGCCGCCAGGGGGCCGACACAGGCACCCGCGCCTCGTTTCGACTCCCGCTTTTCGCCTTCTATACGCGATCACTCGACGTGCACGCGCTAGCCACCACCATCGATCGATTCCTAAGCATCTCGGGAACCGACGGACACCAAGCTTGGCCCACTCCGACCACCAGCAGCGACCCAAGCCAACCGCAAAGTCTGCCAGCGTCACCGCCGCTGCTGGGGCCTACCTTCAGGCCTAGCACGAGCGGCCGCTCTCCAGCCATGCCGCAGCAAGAACACCTGCTCGCGCCCTCCGCCACGCCACCGGAGCACGTGCAACACATGCCACCCGCCGCCTCCACTGAGATGGAAACGGGCTCCGACTCCCATAGTGAACCTACGCCTGCCGACGCCGGCGTCGATCTCCCGCCGCCAATCACCAACCCGCCGCCCGCCACCTCAACCGAAGAAGACGCCGCTCAACAAATGGACTATGACCACCTCAGCGGCCGAACGTGCCCCCGCCCGAACCCCTGGATGGAGGTCATCTACGCACGCCGAAAGAAGCCGTCAACATCTACGCCCACGTCACCCCCCTGCCACCGAGACGCCTCCAAAAGCGGTGCGTACCATACCACCACCGCGCTTCCCGCCGACCCACTACCTCACTGTCGTCCGCCCACATGACGGCCTTCGTGTCGGCGACTGGTCGACCAGCGACCTAGCACGAGGTCTCGCCGCCGCAAGTAGCATACCCGACTCGACCTTCCGCACCCTCGTCACCCTCCAAGCGCAACCCAACACCAACCTCATCGTGGCTGGTACTTCCGACCCCCACCTGGCCGACCGGACTCTCCAGAATAACCGAACTAACTCTCCGCCAGACCACCTACGCTGTCACCGCCTACATGAAGCCCCCGCCAGGCACTGCACGTGGCGTAATTCATGGAGTCCCTGAGGGTCTCACTCAGGAGCAACTTATAGAACTCACGGCTACGAACCGCCCGTACCTCATCCATGCCCGCATTATGGGCAAAACCAGGTCCGCTCTCCTCACCTTCGCCGGAACCCGCATTCCTTACTATATTAAGTTTGACTGCGAAATGATCCGCTGCCGACCATACCGCCGAGCCCTCCAAACCTGCTCATGTTGCGGCGATATCGGGCACCGCCAAGATGTCTGCCCGCATCCCGACAAGCCACGGTGCCACAGCTGCGGCACTCCAGATCCGACACCGCAACACACCTGCACTCCTCGCTGCAAGCTGTGCGACGGACCCCACCCAACGGCCCACCGCGACTGCCCCAAGCGCTACCGACCCACTCATCCACCATCTAAGCAGCGCCCGCTTGACTTGACCAAGACCTCCAGCCGACCGAGCACCGATGCCCACGAATTCCCGCCGCTCCCACCACCGCAGGCATCGCTCAACCAACACCCTACCTGGCCTCCCCTACCACAGGTGAGCTGGTGAGCTAAATTACTCGCGCCTCCCATTGCTCCTACACCACCACACCCTAACCCGTCTCACCCCTCTTCCTCCCCCGGCCCACTCACCGCCGCCCTCGAAAAATTCCAACAACACTTCCAAAAACAACTTGACGAACTTAAAAAACAAGTTGACACCCTCATGCGACTCCCCCCTCCTCAGCCCATCCCTCCCCCCCTCTCCGAGGACCGCATCATCGAACGTGTAACTGAAATTGTCGATGCACGCATTGGCCGCCCAAATTGAAGATGCCATAGCAAAAGTTTTAAACGCCCAATCCCAAACCCATGCTCCTCTCGTCAAGAGCTTCCAACTTCTCACAGAACGCCAAGCCAAATTCAAACTCGCCCTCCAACGCAACCCGGACAGCCTCTCCCTTTCCACTGATAGTCCCCCCAAGAAACCCAAGCACCACCCGTACCATGCCTAACATCCCCATTGACACCATAACTGTCTATCAATGGAACTGCCGCTCGTTCAACAGCAAACGTCATCAACTCTTCCTCTTCACCCAAAACGACCCCCCCGATGCCATCGCCCTGCAGGAAACCAACACCTCCACTCCCCGCCTATCAGAATACAACGCCTGCACGCAAGATCCCCAATCACGCACGGCCATCCTCGTTCATAACTCCCACCCGGCACAACCGCACCGCCTCAGCCAAACCATCCCCCACACCTTCGTCGAAATCATCTCGACTCGCCCCACACGCCCGAGCGTATACATCCTCAACATCTACAGCCCCCCCAACGACCACCTCAAGACCATAGAACCCCTCTTTCAAGAAGCGGTACAGACTTGGGGCTACCGCTACGCCTCGAAGAAGGGTACCGCGCTGCTCCGGGCCAGCCAAAACTATCACTTCGTCCTCCAAAACGACCTAACCGTCCCGACTAGAACCGGCAATAGCGTTAGCCGTGTCACCATACCCGATCTGACCTTCACCAGACACTGCCCCACAGCCCAGTGGCACCGGCTTGACGAAAACCTCGGCAGCGATCACTACCTCATAACCCTCCGCGTACCCTTCGTTCACAAACCCCTCCGCAGAGGCACCGCACGCCTCACGAACTGGCCCAACTTTCGCAAGGATCCCACTTCCTTACCACCCATTGGCGACAACCTGGACGACTGGCCACAGGCCCTAGAGCAGAGGGTTTGCGCCCACACTCAATCTATAGCCCTCACAGACGCAACGCCTGTGGCTGATCCACACCTCCTCCACATGTGGGATGCCCGTCGGGGCCTTTCTAAAAGATGGAAACGCCAGCGCCACAACCACACCCTCAGAAAACGTATAGCCCGCCTGAACCAAGAGATCCAAACGTACTCCAGCCAGCTTCACAATCAAAACTGGCGGGACTTCTGCACCCGCCTGCAAGGTACCCTCCACACCCGCAAGACCTGGCACCTCCTCCGCTGCCTCCTGGACAACCACTCTACTCAACGTCAATCAATGCATCGCATCCATCAACTCATCCGCAACCATTCGCAACCCCCTCGCGAGCTTCTCCGCACCATCAGGCAGCATCTCTTTGGTGATCCGGTCTCTCATCCCCCTGCCCCGAACCTTCAATACACCGGACCCCCCAACGCCGACATGGACCTCCTCTTCACCATGACCGAACTCCACGCCATTCTTGCCCGCCTCACCCGCAACACCACCCCGGGCAGAGACCACATCACCTATAGAACTATCCGCAACCTCCCGGGCGACACCCTTGAAGACCTCCTCGCCCATTACAACAGCAACTGGGAAGCCGGCACGTACCCCTCACAGTGGCGTCACTCAGACATCACCCTTATCCCCAAGCCCAACAAACCTGTCTCCGCCAGCACCCTCCGACCCATCGCCCTCACCTCGTGCCTCGGCAAGATCTATGAACACCTAGTTCACCAGCGCCTCTCCACCTACCTCGAAGACCGTAATCTGTACCCCCTTACCATGTTCGGTTTCCGCCAACATCTCTCCACCCAAGACGTCCTATACAAATAAAAGAACAGCTCCTCGACCACCTCAGCCGTGACACCCCCAAAACACTCCTCACCCTCGATGCCAAAGGGGCCTTTGACAACGTTACGCACAAAGCCATCCTCGATAACCTCAATCACACCGGTTGCGGCCACCGCGCCTACCAATTCGTCTCCGCGTTCCGGCGGGACCGCACTGCCACCCTCCGGCTCGGCCCTCTCCAATCCCCTACCTTTCACACCCCTGCCAAAGGCACACCGCAAGGCTCCGTTATTTCCCCCTTACTCTTTAACATCGCCCTCCTCCACCTCCCCAGTCTCCTGAATGCCATCCCCGGTATCTACCATGCGCTTTATGCCGATGACCTAACTATATGGACTACCAGTGGCTCCAGCGGCGCGCAACAAGACGCCCTCCAGCAAGCCATCGACACCACTGTCGCCTACCTCCACCCCAGAGGCCTAACGGTCGAACCAAGCAAGTCTGCCCTCCTCGTTCTCCGAGCCCGCACCCGCGGCCGCCCCCCACAACCCACCCCGGACCCACAAGTGACCATCCACGGCTCTCCCATTCCCCAAGTCACGTCCCTTCGGGTACTCGGAGTTCCTTTTCACTACGACGTCTCCGGCGCAATTCTTCTCCCACAGCTCCACAAAACAATCACCCAACTTACACACCTCATTCGGCGCATCCGCGGCTCCACCTACGGCCTCAAGAATCCGACACCTGCAAACTCGTTCAAGCCCTCCTCATCAGTCGCCTTACATACAGCTGCCCTTTCGTCAACCTCAAGACACAGGAAGCTAGCAAGCTGGACGCTCTGATCCGCAAGACCTACAAAGCAGCCTTAGGCCTCCCTACCTACACTTCCAACACACGCCTCCTCCAGCTTGGCCTACACAACACCCTCACAGAAATCTTGGAAGCCCAACGCACTTCCCACCTGCACCGACTCTCCCTCACACCGGCTGGTCGACGGGTACTTCAGGTCATCGGACGCACGGCCCCTGCCACCCCCACACGCGCCCCAACGTATCCCCCTCTCCATTCGTCAACGCATCCACGTCCCTCCCGTCCCCAAGCATATGCACCCCATCTACAACCAAGGCCGCCGCAACGCCCGCGTCCGATTCCTCGAAAAACGCTACGGCTCGGATCCCAACACCCGCTATACCGACATCGCGCAGTCGTCAACCCGCCACAGCACCACCATCGCAGTCCTTAACAACGAGGGCCGCCTCCCCACCGCGGCCTCCTACCGCCACATCCCCACGCTCACCGCCGAGTCCCTCGCCATCGCTCACGCTGCCCTGACCCACTGCCACCAACCCTATCTGACCATAATTTTTATTATTATTATTGTGGGGGGTTTAACGCGCCGACGCAACGCAGGCGATGAGGCGCGCCGTAGTGGAGGGCTCCGGATTAATTTTGACCACCTGGGGATCTTTAACGTGCGCCGAAATCTCGTACACACAGGCGTTTTTGCTTTTCGCCTCCATCAGAAAAGCGGCCGCCGCGGCCGGGAATCGAACCCGCGACCTCGTGCTCAGCAGCGCAACGCCTTAGCCACTGAGCCACCGCGGCGGGTTGACCATAATAACCGACTCGCAGCAAGCGTGCCGCCTCTACCAAGCCGGCCTCGCCCCGCCAGCAGCCATTCACCTCCTTCAACGCCTCCCTGAAGACATTGACCTCTCCATTGTCTGGACCCCCGGCCACTCCGGCCTGGCAGGGAATGAGGCGGCCCACGCCGCAGCCCGCGCACTTATTACCCGGGCACTTCCCTCGCCTAGCCTCGACCAAATAACTCCCCCACCCCCAGACCCAGCAGCCCTGACACCTCTCGACCCCACGTACAACTCCATCCTCTCCCACCACACAAACTCCCGACGGCGATACCCGCCCCCCCACCCTTCCCTCACCGCCCAACAGGCCTACATCCTCCGCCGACTACAGACCGAAACATACTTTAACCACATCATTCTATCCCACATTTCCCCTTCTCTCTTTCAACCCGACTGCCCCCATTGTCACATCCCTCTCAACACCTACCACCTCGTCTTCTCCTGCCCCCAACACCCACATCCCCACCCCTCCCCTTCCCCTGAGCAGTGGGAGTCCGAGCTGACCAGCTCCGCACCGGAGCGCCAGGTCGCCCTGGTGCGGCGCGCACTGGAGGCAGCCCGGACAAGAGGCCTCCTGGACTTAGGAGGCTAACCACGCCCTTATACCCCTTCCCTTTAAGCTCAATAAACGTTTTGCCATCCATCCATGCAATGCACTTCTTAAGCGACCCTGAACCTGCGTCCACCGGCGATGTCCGCGCACGTGGAGATAGGCGCGCGCAGCCTGGCCGCTGACATGGCACATACCCACTTGGGGGATTGGCCAGGAATCTCCTCGTCTTCCTTGGCAACGGGGGGAGATGGGCGCGCGCTGCCTCGCCGCTGAC
Organism: Haemaphysalis longicornis; assembly: GCA_013339765.2. Classification (NCBI taxonomy): domain Eukaryota; kingdom Metazoa; phylum Arthropoda; class Arachnida; order Ixodida; family Ixodidae; genus Haemaphysalis; species Haemaphysalis longicornis. Next base: position 163,937,125 of record CM023452.1, read on the forward strand.
ATGGCACATACCCACGTGGGGGATTGGCCAAGAATCGGGCGTGAGAAGGGCTAATGCACCTGCTTAAAAGGAGTACCGACACGAAATTTCAAAGCTGGACAACACAAATAGGTGTCTGTGAATAAATGCATCTTTCTTTCTTTGTAGTTGTGTGTGTGTGTGTGATCTCTCTTTCGCGAACATTACCGAACCACGCAAATTCAACTCGTGCATTCGCACTTCCACATTCTTCCCCTCGGGGAAATGCGGGGAATTTTTTTAAATCCAACCGCAGCTTTACTCACTGCATAGATTCTCAATGAATCCACCAACACTTGTTACTACAATGAATCGAAATCATTGAGTTTTCTGTGACCATGCACTGTACACACTAACACGCAAGAGTATCGTCAGAAATGTGAGGGTGGGTTTTGATTTTTGTGAATACTTGGTGATAGTTTTTATTTGTATAGAACGAAGAGCAACCAAGACGTCCGGGATTGGAGCTCCGGCGAAGATGGTGGCAGCTACGCTTCGGGGATGGGCTGGGGTGGTTGGTTGGTTTCTGGATCTGGTACGTCGGCTTCCGGAGGTGGCATTGGGGTGGTATCTTCGGTATCTGTTGGCGGGACGCTTTCAGTGGTCAGAACACTTTGAATGGGGTCGCGGATGTCTCCTGTGCCTCCTCTGCTCCCTACTCGTGCTCTGCCGACGCGTGGTACTTCGATGTCAGGATCGATGCTGTCGTCGCCAGCTGCACGGTATTGGGGAACAGAAAAGGCCAGATGCACAAAGCTCATTCCAAATAAAATATCCTAGAGAAGTTGGTGATTGACTTGCACCGTTGCGTGTTTGTTTCTACACATGAATCGGGATACAAGCTTGCTTGTTCATATGAAATTTTAAACATCAAGTTGTTACATCGACGAATGAGCACCTTTATAAAAAAAATTCTGAGGAAATCCCTCTTTCGGTGGCGCCTAAATTTCGCACAAAAGTCGCATATACTGGTTTGTTTTGTTGAGTGAAAAGAAGGACACTTAGCTGCTGCGTCCGAAAAAGAAAAAACAATTTTTGCCTTCGGGAAAGTGGCAGCCAATTTGGACGTTATTTCCATACATGAAATGGCGGTGCCCCCGGCCGTATATAACGAAAAGCGCGATGACTATTAGTGATACATATTAGGAGCGCCATGAGGCGACAGAAATCAAAAACCACTTTTAACGACCGTTTATGTTGGTCACAAACAGTTACATAAGATTTCATAAATATTATAAAATGTTCCTGCGGGGTATTGTTACCAATACCACTAAACGGTTTTATATGCTTTCGTATTTTGTGCCGCCTGATGTGCGAGTTTGCCTTGCTTTCCGAAATCAAAATCGCAGCTCCTTGTTGATAGTTTTTGTTCTTGTACTACTTTTAGTGTGTACGTCGGTGTTTACCATTCGGTCGTGCCATTACGCGATACCATTCACCCTAGACCAGAGGCTACCCTGTTCGTCTGATAGTAAATTACGAATAATACAACAAACGTAAACAAATAATCGTGAGCTTGGTTTCGGAATGTTGGGTAATCTTCACAGCAAATGACAGACTACCCGAACGTAGATAGAGAACAGTCCAAGGAATATTGGTATTGGCTACGATGAACCATGGGAGTATCTTGTGATAATTAGTATCACTCTATATAACTATTTGTGACAATCGTAAACCAGTGACAAATACAGGTTTTTGATCTTCCACCATATTTGGCTCCACGCGCATGCCCTCCGAGATCACCCGGGCGCGTTTTGCACCGGCCATTTCAATTGCTTCGCGCCTCAGCGAAACGTTTTAGGCGGGCTGGTTGTTTCAGACTCCACCAGGCGGCAGTGCGTACCTATGCATCATTTGGACATTAAGGGGGCGTATGATACCGTTGACAGGGAGCGGCTTTGGTGTATCCTGGAGGACGAGGGTGGGGGCAGAATTTTACCAGGTGCAAATAGTGTGGAAGGGGTTAACATACAATAGGTCTGTATACACGTACAGGGGTTTAGAACAAGGCTGTTCTCTTTGTCCACGGCTGTTCATGATCTACATGACGGGGTTAGAAATGAAGCGAGAGGAAATTATGCTGGGATTCGACTTTAACATGAAAAACAGGAAGGGGGTGAACCAACGGGTTCAAGGATTACTGTATGCGGAAGACATACTGTTTATAGCGGGCAACTGCATAGCTATGCAGGGCTTGATGGATATTTGTGGTGAAGAAACCCACGCACCTAATGCTGTCATTTTCCCGAGACAAAATGAGCATCATGGTCTTTAACGACGGCATGGAACAAAATACAGTATCAGTGCAACAGAGAGATTCCACAAATAAAAGTTTAAATATTTAAGTGTATGTCATAACGACAGCGGAAACTATACGCATGCGCATGAGCCTCACTTTAAGAAAGAAAGGAAAGCGGAAGGAGGCTATAGTGAAGCATATAGCATTGTGGGGCTACAAGAGATACGACGTGGTAAGGGGAGGGAGTCTGAAAGGGGGTCATGGTGCCAGGATTTACTTTCGAAAATTCGGTTCTCTGCTTGAAACCAGGGTCCCAAGCGGGCCCGGAAGTAAGTCAGAGGGCGGTAGGCAGGTTGTCTTTAGGGGTCCGCAGAAAAACTACGAACGAAGCGACACAGGCGGATATGATCTGTCGTACTCCGAGGCAAGGGAATCGCGAAGCAAGATAAAGTTGGAGTAGCGACTTTGTGACATTGGAACTAAAGTGGCCTGCTAGAGTGTTTAAGTACCTGTATACGAGGAGCATGGACAGACGGTGGAGACGGAGGACCGGACAGCTGACCAAGCGGTACGGAAACGTCTGTTGGGATAAAGTTGGGTATACACAACAGTTAAAAATCAGGTACAGGCAGCAGAGACGACGAATCGGTCACAGAGACGGGAAGCGAAAAAAACCCTGGTGACTTATGGGACAAAGAAACCAGAAAGGAGGAAGGATGTTTCAATGGCAATACGAGGGGCAGTGCATTGCCCCTTAAAACACAGGCGGGGTGTCTGAGAACCCGGGCATACATCGGTATCTACAGGGAGCAGGATGAAACATGTGTACGCTTCCTGCAGATATCGGGAAACCATTGAACATATTGTCAGGGATTGCACAGAGATACTACCGCCGCGTTGCGATGGGAAAAGATGTTGACGGAGGTTTTGGGATTCGGGGTGAAGGGAAGCCTCAACTTGAGGGCGATTGAGGTGACGAAGAGGCGGCTGGAATGGTGGTGTTGGAAGAGTAGGGACGAGATAGGCACGCATGGGAATACCACGAATGAGAACTTAGAACAACTGGGAGAGACAAAAAGGGGGGAGGGAGCGATGGGCGTTTAAGAGAGGGGTGGGGGAGCGGGGGGTGAGGCAATTTTATCAGGTTATCGAAGAGTACGGCAAGTAAGTGGAATAAACAGTCAGGTCTGTTGATGACTGCCGATATCCCGATTCAAAGGGAGAGCCACCAATACTCGCCATCATCGTCATCGTCCCAGTCCAGTCACCGTTGTGGGCGATTCGGACATGCGCAAGGTAGAGGCAGTGATAAGAAACAGGGTAGGGAAGGACCAGGGCGTTTAGGCAAGCACGCTCCCCGAAAAGACGGTTGACGTAGTGATAGGAAAGGAGGAAGAGCAGGTGTGGGAGTCCAGAGTTTTTGTATATCGCTTAGTGCTTCTCTTAGATAGCTATATAAGCGAACTATATGGAGACAATTACTGACAAGCACCTAGTGGTGATAATGGGAGGAGTAAACGACGCGTTTCAGTGACTAGGACGAGGCATAGCGAAGCAAGTGGTGAAGGGGGTCGTGAACTGAGGGCGATTTTTAAGACGACGTTCAGATCGCGGTCTGTACGTGCCGGAGGTCGGCAGCAAATAAGGCCGCTTAGAAAAAGCAGTGGCAGAAGCTAACCGGAAAATTTGGACGCTCCCTAAAGCAATGAGCTTTGAGGCGGTGGACCTAAATCGGGAAGTGCACCTTGCAGGCCGGGAGCAGGCGCCAGTTAGAGACGGCGTGTATTTCAGTGAGCGTCTGCAGGAGCAGTTGGGAAGGCGAATGACTGCGTGGGCGGAAGCTTTTTAGGGGGGGGCACGAGAATCCCGGAAGCTGGAATAAATGGCAGGCACAGTGAAAATGCGGGCGCTTTATGCGAAAGCGATCGATGTGAAAAATATAGCGTAAAGGAAAGTGCCGAGGTTAGCATAAACGGAGCGCAAAAGCTTAGAAATAGACATGAGACAGCAATGCAGGCGAGCGAAGAGGTATGCAACGTTCCCCCGGTGACCCAGCATTATTCGAAACATCAGAAAGGAATTAACCGAAATAATGGGAGGAGGTCACTAAGATTACCTACATAAACACGCACGGTGGCAGAGCGCGGGGAAAATTGGTTTTTAGGTTCACAATCAGCTAAAAAAAACTGTGGTAGCTTTTGCAGAAACTTTCATTCTAGAATGAGAGGAGCCATCAGTGATGCATGAATGTGTACGGGAAGGATGTAACTAAGAATGGGGGAGCGTCGGCGTGCTTAATCAACAGGAACCAATTGGCACAGAATAAACGAAAACTGCGAAGACCTATGTGGGCTAAAAGCAGGATAGCGCGAAGAAAAGCGCTCATGGGAGCCACCTATGTGGGGGCAAAGACAAGGAGGTTAAAAAAATTCAATTTTTTTAACCTCCTTAGCAGGGGATGGTAGTGATGTTAGAGAAAAAAATGTAAAAAAAATTCGCTCCAATGTACTCTGTGAAGGTGGTTGGACTGCGAAGCTGAACACGACACCCACAGCGACTACCAATGCGGTGTCATTTGAATTTACCCACGTGACCCTTAAAAGAGTGAAACCAGAGACTCTGCCAAACGTTACCTAGGATTCGCGGGGCGGCGTCCCGAACGCAGATACAGATATACAGATGATTCTTGCAGCTAAAGTATCGGCAGGCTAGCGCCGCGGCCACCGCAATTACGATGCCATGGTATTGGCTGCGATGCGCCTCCCTTTAGACATCACATTTATGGAATCCACTGCTTGGAAAACGACAGCTCCGACTTTGCAAAGCCCTCCATTGAACGAAACATTCCAGGTTCCCGGTGACTTTGTTAGATCGGGTTCTAACTGCAGGTGTTTTTCACTTGCCAGCACAAGCACTCATTAGTTCACGAAGCGCTTCTGAAAACCTGGCAAACATTCGTGGCACTGCAAGGGAGCGTGCACATGAACGTACCATGTTTTCACTGTATCGGACTTGTGAGCCCACGATTTTCCAGCCCGGCTTTACGAAAACGCGAGAAAAAAGCCATCTTGACTCGGATCCCAACCAGCAAAAAACTTGTTGTTGTTGATGGTTTGAATGCAGGTCACGACAGCTTTTTTTTCATTTGCAAATATACAAATTGCATTGATTTTGCAAACTGCATTTTTTGCAAATTGCATTGAGACATATTTCTGAAAGTCGCCTTCCATGTCGATAACGTGATAGGTGAAGAGGTGAGGAGCTTAGCTTCTGTGGAGCACTGTGTATATGCACGTTGACATATTTAGAGTAAACCGACCAGAAACCGGAGCCGAGAATGCCAGAAGGGACTGCGCTTTATTTGGTTAATCGCTGCCTAATTTTAGAACCGCAGGCCTCATATTATTAAGCTAAAATAATTAAGCCATTCGTTATTGTCTTGGCCTTGTCAGGTTAGAGCTGGCTGCTCGGCTAAGTTTGAGTGCAAGCGAGTGTTTCCAACCAATTTGGCCGCAACTTCCCGCTCCGCGCCTGAAAAAGCCTTACATTTCCGCGCGCAATATGGTTGGTGTCCCTAATTTCCGCCCTGCGCTAAAAAAATTGCTTTCGCGTTAAATATGTCAATGTACTTCAATTTTTATATATGTTACTTCTTTATGTTATTTTTATTTGTTAATTTTAGTACTTTAACTGCGAATCTGCGCATGTTTCTGTTTTACAATGCAGCGTGCGCGTTCAAATCGGCTTAAACGGAATTTTTAACAGCGGAGCTGCTTAAGCTTTTAGATCCGCCGTCCATCAATACCATAACAAAACAACAAGAAAGAATGCCGAGATCACGTGACCGTGCGCCCCGTGAGGAGCACCCGGCGTTGGCCATCTCGACCTTAGAGAACACTCTGCCCAGCTTTCGTGCCATGATCCCTCGCGTGCTGTTCCCTAGCCAGTTGACGTGCATTCGCGCCACTTTCATTGGGGTGCACAGACACCGATTTCGCGCTAGAGACGCCGGGTTCACGAAGCTGGTTGTCGTGGCTTCTAGCGTGTGCCAAGGCGGTCCGCTGTGGGAAAGATGGGGAAACTGGCGGACAAAACGATTTAGTCCTGCGAGTCATCAAGAACTCTCATCGGGAAGTTCGTAAATCCATGCGACGAGTAACAACCGCGCCTCCGATGAAGGGAGAGAGCCCCGCCAGCTCTGTTGTTTCTCTAGCCTTGCACTACTAGTGCAAGTCGCGCCATTTTCTTCTTTTTTGTGCTATTCCAGAAGGCCCGAGTTTGAGCGAAACTTGGGCAAGGTGCAGCTGTGGTCATAATGATATGCTCATGACATTTCTAGATGTGGCTAACATGCTTTTAAAATAAGATTCATGCTATTTGCTGATTATTGACGTGACTCAGCAAATAGACATCAGCGTGACATCACCCCGTGAAGCCAAAAGAAGTGACGCGACAGCGCTCGTCAAAAACTCGTGACGTCACTTCACGCGCGCGGCACCACGAGCGCCGAGCGGGCGCAACGCCGTCCCAAGCGGGCGCAGGTGAAGTCCGCACAAAGCTGTAAGGTCAGGCCGGGATTATGTCATATGCGTCTTTCGGGATGTAAGTGCGAGAATTTGAAACAAAGTTTTCAGGCCTTTCAATGTAATTAACGATCGCGTGCTGAAGTATTGCAAGTGCTGTATCAGGTTCGCCAGACCATTAGGTACCGATAAAAGCAATAAAAGTGTAACAAAATTTTTGTGAAGGTACTCCTTTAAGGCGAACGCCTGGCGATACCTTTTAACCATTTCTTTACTGGTACATTGGACGTATACGCCTTGTTCTCACTTCCGTTTGTCTTTTGGCAAGGAATAATTCGACCGGCTCTTTCTCTACTATGACATCATTGCGTCAGTCTTTTGTGTTCAATTTGGTAATCGTAGTGTGGGAATACGTCATTAAGCCTACTGGAGCACGCCGCAGCCTCCCTGGAATCGGGGTTCTACGACGGTGGTGTGTATCTGTCCTACTCCTGTGACATCGCATTTAGGCGAAACGCGGGACGCACTATTCTACAGCCTCGACTTTTCAAATTCATAGTGTTATGAATTTTACGAACCGGGCACATTAGTTCTTCAAAGCTCCCAATTCCAGCCCAATCTCATAAGTACTCATGTGCTACGAAGGAAGGAATATTAATAATGACAACAACTTTTCAGATTTGTTTGCTTTAGTCCCTTTTGCTTTTCACCGCGCTTGTTGGATGAAGCTCTCTGCAGTCGTTTTTTTAATATAGTTCAATCCCCTCACTCCAGTCTCTTCCTTCGCCCTCTTTTCACTCCTGCTTACGCTCCCTCTGGCGTCAAGTGGTTACTTTTATCCTCAATTCTCCCCTTTACTTGCTTTCCATGCTCTGCTTCCTGCCATATGACGGTGACGCTGAAAAAAAAAACCATTAAAACGTGTGTAAATCGCCATTGATAATAGGCGCTGTTGATTGTATAAGTGTACATGTATAACCTATCCTGCCATTTACGTTTTCACAAAATTGTGTGACACGCAACGGATCTGGCATCGGACGAAAACTGACACGCACAGTCATGCAACACCTCGTTCGAAATTGGGTTGCGAGCAGACGATAACTGAAGCGCACCACACCGGCTTGCAGACAGACAGATGCGCGGTAGACCCAGCGGAAGCCATGTCCACCGGCCACCAAAAGAAAGGCGAGGTTGTGGAAATACGTCTCGAGTGATCATATCGCGCACACACCGACTGGCTGTCGATGTTGGAGGGTAGATAGTGCGGTCGCCTATTAACGCTTCCGTTGAAGTTGCCCTTCGCGTGAAACTGCAGAGACACACAATACTTGCTCCTCGACAGTGGTGTAGGGAAAGCCGCCTCTGAGTCGTCGCAAACGGGTTCTATCGCCAAATGACTGCACAGCAAAGGCACAGTTACCTTCGCACAGATCAAACGAGCTCGAACCTCCGTCTTTGTTTTAAAGACATGTCGGTGTAGAAATATGCCTGTTACGCCGACCACAACAATAAATCACGCCACACCCGCGGACGCCACGAACGTCCCGAGTTCAACTCCACCGTGCAAAATGATGGCCGAGTTTCCTTATTAATCACACACCACCCCATTCGTGGCAGCGGGGTAGCAACTGAAGCCACACCCACCCACTGGAGTCCAACTTCGTGTGGGAGTAGCGTTGTAGTAGTCACGAAGCCGTCATTTGATGCCCGCTAGCAGCGACAAAAACTAGTACTAAACAAATAGAATTCCCCAAGCCAACGTGAGGCAATGGTGCCATAGTCGCGAGGGTGTTCGGCCCGAAGTGGAGTTCAGTTTCTTACCCGAGCAGATAAGAGCGGCCTAGGCGGCACGATTGTCTCACGGGAGCCTTCTTCATACTTTGTGCAAACACAGTCGCTGACACATAACTCGACTTCAACGTCTAACACGCACTCGCCAATGCTCAAACAAGCTCTTGACATGTTGTATTGGGACGTCTTCTGATAAGCGCCCCGCCTTGCGTACGTAACCAAGGAGTAAACAAAGCCAGATTTGATGGTGGGGAGCAGGGCGCGTTCCGTTCGATACAGTGAACCTTCTTACTTCGGTTGTGCTTGCGAAGAGCTGCACTGAGTCTACCCTCAAGCGACGTAGCAAACATAATTGAGTGGAAGAACAGAACGCCGAGAAAAACGGACCGCCCCGCACGGGGCGTGGCCAACAGCCAGGCTGTGGATTTCAAAGTACTAGTGAGGTTATCTATTTTTACTATGGAATGAGTATTGCAGCTTCATTTCAGAAAGCGTTGCATGAGGATGATATCAACGTGAGTGGCGCCAATACAGCGCGCTGGATATGCCAGGTGTGCTGCGCATGATTGCGCCGTTTCGCTCGAAGTGTATCGGATGTTCCACTATCACTACCTTCATAACCCTAGCAGCTGGAAACTCGGAGTAGGCAGAACTCGGGCCTTCTGGAATAGCGCCCCATAGCTGGAGTTTTGTGCTGCCTTATTGAAAGATTCCTAGAATTACGTTTTGGCTGTTTGTGCGGTGCAGACACATGCACTTTAAGGGGCTTACGGAGCGGCGTTTTCACCGGTGTTGTTACCGTCACAGGACGCTCACGTAACCGGTAACCTATTATGCGCGCAAGAGGGGGGGGGGGGGAGGTGGATTGCTTGCACGCGCAGCCAGATATTACGTGCTCACAAATTCCGAACTATTCTGATAGAATGATTACTTGAAAACAGCTTATCCTTTGTTTATTCAAAACTATCGCATAACACAGTAAATGAAAGTAGTCGCTAAGTCGTACCGTACTCCGAGTTTCAATATTTTCATGATTACTTTGTTCACAAGGGAGTTTTGATAGTTGGGAAATTGCTGTCTCCTTGCAGTACATATGCGCCTACGGGAGGAAAATGGATATCCCCGTGTTTTTCCGGTACAATAGAATTAGAGTCCTCACAAGTTTCATTCAGCAAATCGATGAGGAAGTATTCTCAGTGGGAAATTACCAATAAACGTGGTTTTTGTCGTCCACTACTTGGACTGTGCCCAGTTTCGCTGGTGGTCATTGTTCACAGACTAGATAAACACTGAATTATTTATTCATTCAATAAGTTTCCGGATCCCGATATGTTTCTATCCCAGGTTTGCGATGAGCAGATACTAATTACGTGACGTCATCGGAACCGCCATAAAAGCGACAGTCAGAGTTCAATATTGTTATACACTGTAGATAATAGATAAGCTGACATTCATTATTTCCTATGCCGATAGACACTATCGTCCATCCTGATCATGGAGAACAGCTGGCTTTCTTAAGAATAGTTAACACTCCATTCCTAATTATGACTTCATCCCTTTCTGAAGACATGCTGCTCTCTCGGTGTCGTTTTTTGACGAGCCTGAATTTCTATCGCGCTCTGTGTGCAGATCGAGCTGCAGAAACGCAATAAAGCAGCCAAAGTTGGCGTTTGAATCCGTGTATTGAAATGCTAATTGCATACTTCTGCGGGATCACTTGGCAAAACTCAAAACCGCCCTACGCCTGGCAGAAGAAATGGCTGAACGGGGCTACGGCCCCACGACGAGAGAAAAATTAATAAAACGCCCTACATCTAAGGCGCAAACCGTACTTTTGGCAACACTGGTGCAAGCTGCGAAAACTCGTGCTTTATCGCTTACGCCAGGCTGCTGCGGATAATTTTATGCATAGGTGGCAAGCGCTGCGGCACGGCGAAAGGCACCGCCACGACCCCTTTTCAACTTACGCTCTCAACGGCCGATTGGGACGGCCTGAGCAAAACGCGCATGTGGTGATCTCAGAGGTAATGCCGCGCGTATCGTGCTGCATACGGCCGGTTTGCCACACCCTATTTCTACCTGTTCCCTGGACGGATATAACGTACAAAATTTGCCGCCATTTTCCCGTTTTGGAAAATCGTTTTTGTTTAATTCCTGAATATACAGATAAATGGTGCTGTTCTTGAGTTAAAAAAAAAAAAACTAGAAAAAATAGCCTCACAGCACAGCGAACACGAACCGTTTCTTGCTAGTAACCGGACAAAAAGTCCAAGCAAGACTTTTCCGGTTGGGGGGGGACAGCAAGCTGTGGGGCCAATAAGAAATTCTGTCGGCCCTCTATCGTTCCAATAGCCTGATAGAATGATTACTTGAAAACAGCTTAACCTTGATGGCTTTGTGGGGCCAGTAAAGAAGGCGCTCTGTCGTACCTCTCCGAGTCCAAACATGATTACTCTTCCACAGGGAGTTTTAACCGTGATTGCGTTTGCAGGCTCGCCAACACGATCAGTAAACGCCAACAGACGCCTTGTGCGTAATCAGCGGCGCGAGGTTTCGCGCCATCAGACAGAAACGACAGACGCCCTGAAGGTGGTTTTTAGGGCCTAAACAGCAGCGCTATGTCTGGCATAGACGCTAAAACGTCAACTTTTGTGTTCTGAATTTTCCCTTCAATAAGTACAGTCAGACGGACGATAAAATAACGATGTGAAGATATGCTTGGCCTCATACACGGCAAACAATAGTTTGTTTGCAGCCGCGGTTGCTCATTCGTCAACAAACTGAATCGGCTGTTCAGCTTTCTTCGAGGGCGTGGATGCAGGGGTTCTATCTTCCATTTTTGCGCAGGCCGCTGGGATATTGCCTTGCGTATCCCCACTTGTACATAATTCAGCGCTTTTTGGCAGTTAGACGTCGGTTTACACAACGGGTTTGATGCGCCTGACATGCCCGGAGTTACATCGCTCGTAGTATTAGCGCGACGTTGCTTGTCTGCCAGACGGTGCCGGACAAACAAACGTTATCCAACGCCAGATCTAGCGGCACATTTCATTTCATTCGTCGGATACCGTGGCTTGCGCAGAAAAGATCGCAGGTTGACCTGCGATAGCTTTTCTTGAGTCTAATAAGGAGCTTTGGCTCAATCGCTTGCAGCGCTAGCAATGTTGCATCGTCTGCAAGACCGGTGCGT